>PVHY01015739.1:0-35344 GCA_004024945.1 Uropsilus gracilis | reverse complement strand
TTCTTTTCTTTTCTTTTCTTTTCTTTTCTTTTCTTTTCTTTTCTTTTCTTTTCTTTTCTTTTCTTTTCTTTTCTTTTCTTTTCTTTTCTTTTCTTTTCTTTTCTTTTCTTTTCTTTTCTTTTCTTTTCTTTTCTTTTCTTTTCTTTTCTTTTCTTTTCTTTTCTTTTCTTTTCTTTTCTTTTCTTTTTTGAGACTAGGTTTTGCTATGTTGCCTGGGTACAGCAGACTCAAGTTGCCTGGGGTACTGTGGACTCAAGTGATCCCCAGTCTCAGACTCCCATGTAGCTGAGATTACAGGCACCTGCCAACACAACTGGCTGCTTTTTTGAGACTAGGTCTCGCTCTGTTGCCCGGGGTAGTTTCAAACCCGCAAACTCAAGTGATCCCAAGCCGCTTGCATCCCAGTGCTTGGATAACAGGCACACGCCACCACACCAGGCTTAGAGGGTTTTCTATGAAGAAAAAACAACATTGAAAAGGCATAGAATTAAGATTTTTGTTTCCCCCTCATCCTACCCCAGAATTATGTTTTTGCATTCTGGATCCCCAATGTTTTGCACATAGTAGGCATTTAATGAATGCTAGTTGAATAGAGAGGTAGAGATATGAGATAGATTCGGGGAATAGCAATAGATCTGGTTGGACTGCAACAAAGTGTGTGTGTGAGAAATGAGGGATTGGGGATGCCAAAAAGTGGTGCTGCTTTGCAGCTAACAGTTTAATTTGAGGACTTCTATTTTAGAAGTAGTGGGGAATCTATAGAATTATGTCATAATGGAAAGGACACTAGAGAAAGGAAGTAACTGAAAGTCAAATCCAGTTATGAAACAATGGCATGATTCAGGTGAGTTATGAAAAGTTTAGGAAGCGGTGGGATCCATGGGAAAACAAACCCAGCAACTCTACAAAAAGGCAACTTATTTTTCACCAATTAGAACAGAGTTAAAGAGCAAAAATTAGACAACAAAATGGAATAGGTTTTCATGTGTTTGTTTATATTCAGAAACCGAAGACAATATCCTGAGTATTTTTCCAAGCAACGCAGAAGTGAAAGGTGACCCAGGAATAAACTTGTTCTGTTGGTGAACTTTGGTGCTTGGGGCGAGTCTGCTATCAGATGTACTGGGGGGATAAATGCCAGAATTGCAATTTAAAAACAAGGAAAAGATATCTGTTAAAACCCATGTCTAACTTAACTATATTATTTTGTTTTTGAAGTGAAACTTTATGAGAACAGTAAAAGTCATGAGAGAAAAATAGTCTAGATTAGTAGACTATGCATACTGTAAGACCTGATTTGCTGTTTTAATAGTAAATTGATAATAAATAAATTTAATAAAATTTAACAAAACTTTGTCATTATTTTAGACTTCTTAATTTATATATTGTGAAATGTCTTAATAAAATGACTTCTACAGGATATGTGAGGGGGTGTGTTCATATGTTACTTCAGGGAATAGGGGGATGTGAAATAGGCATCAGCGTATAATAATGGAATAAGAAAAGTCTTGAGTATCTTC
Organism: Uropsilus gracilis; assembly: GCA_004024945.1. Taxonomy (NCBI): domain Eukaryota; kingdom Metazoa; phylum Chordata; class Mammalia; order Eulipotyphla; family Talpidae; genus Uropsilus; species Uropsilus gracilis. Next base: position 33,824 of record PVHY01015739.1, on the reverse strand, counting down.
TTTTCATTAGATGTTCTCTCATAAAATATCTACAAGGTAGAGAATAGAACAATCTATGAAAGACTCAGTTCCTTTCTCAGTTCAAGCTAGAACATATAAAGATAATAAACAGGATTTTTTTTTTTTTATGGTAACTCAACTTCCCGATGGTTATTCTAACCATAATAGCTGCAAGGATTTTTCTCCTTAACTTGAACAGATAAAAATCTATCACCTGGATATGTGCTTCCTACAATATAGTAGATTAATAGTAGTTTGTACTAAAGCAGTGAATAATGAGATTTGGTGGGGGAGGGAGAGCAAATTTACTTGCAGGAAAATTATTCAAACTTCTTTACAAGAAAGTAATATCTTTCTGACTTTACTGATAAACCTTAAAGGTTCATCAAGGAGAAAAAACAAATTTGAGGTTCATATTTGAACTTTGGGATCTTTGGATTATGGATCTATTATGTACTGTGAGAGTTTTTTTCTGAGGGGAAGAGTGATGGTTAGTTAAGATACTAATAAACTTTCTATTTTAAGCAATAGATATGTGGCAAAAACTGAAAAATAACCACTAAAATGTTAGGAGTACTGTATTGATGTACAACCATCTGAGGGATAAAATATAATTTAAAAATTCTAATTAAAAAAGTCAATAAAAATTGAAAGGAAAAAATAGTGCATAGTAAACACCAAATAATATAGAAAACATTTTTATTAAACTACAGCAATAATCACATAAATGTAACTCAATTACACTTGCCAAGTAAAAGAGAAAAATAAACAATAAAATAATGAAAAATCCACCTAACAGACTATTTGATAAGAGACGTAACAATTTTTTATAAGGGCAAAGAAACTCTTAAGGTAAGTTAGTGGGGAAATATAGTAGTCTAATGCTAAATGAAAGCAATGCAGAGTGTTTACAAGCAAACAGAATTGACTTTGAAAACAGTGATTATTAGAATGATAAATATATGTTAGTTATTGGGAAACTCGATAGCATTGCAAAAAATATAAAAAGGGAAGATCAATTAATGAATAAGTATTTATTATGTCCATAATATTAATTGACATTTAAATATGTATAATATTAAAAATTATAAATTGACCCAGTTTCACATCAGACACAAAAATTCAAAAAAAAATCTTTAAATAAATAAAATAGTTAATATTTTTAACATTTTCATATAAAATTTAAGAGAAAATCAAAATCATTATGCTCTTGTTATAAGAAAGTGTTTTTTAAAATACAAACCAATAAATAAAACTATGAAATTCTGTTATACCATAAGAAAAAAAGAGGCAAGTTCCAAAATCAAATAGTTGCAACATAAATAACCAGCAAAGGATATTATCAAGAATATATGAAGGATTCTTACATAAACGTAAAAGCAACAATACTATAGAAAAAAAATGGTCGAAAGACATCCTCCAAAGCTCCTAAAAGAAAAGCAAAAAGAATTAGAAAAAGAATAAAATACTAGCCTGAAAATTCTTTCAAATTCAGTTTTATCTGATTATAAACTATCATGGGTTACTTTTATTTACCATTAGCTAGTAAATTTTTTCTACTTGCTAATTAAGCCCAATTCCATATTGTATTATTTTATGAGGCAGAACTTCATGATTTAGCTATTCCACTTCTTGTGAAACACTCTATAGAAAATGGTATAAACATTCAATGACTATAACAAATATGTCCCTAAACTAAAACAACAAAACTTGGAAAATTACAATACAAATTACAAATGTGTATTGACAGGAGGATGAAATAGTTACATTTTATATGTTTCCCTAACACAATAATATAAAGTAATATAAAATGAAAGAACAAGTATGAATCTTTGAAACCATGTTTGGTGTAGAAACCAATTACACAATAATATTTGAATAAAATCCATAGCAAGAAAATCTGGACAATTAGATCTTTGCAGTTTTAATAGAGTCCCATCGAAGTACTAAAATCATACAAAGCATGACAATCAAATTTAGTAGAATTATTAGTTCATAATGTAGATATAAATACTGGATGGGTAGCAGAGCGTATATAACGACATTCTATTTAGATTTTTATTTTCCTACTGTGCTTCAAATAATAGTCATTTTACATTATATAAATTATTTTGTATACGTCAAGCATAATATAGTCAAAAATATTAAGTTACATAGAGTCACGATGTGCTAAGGTGGAAATGATTTTTAAGGTTTTACCCTTAAAACAAAATAGACCTGTAAGGATTTATTGCATTGGTTTTGCCTGAAAGTGAACTTGTGTTTCACTTTGAAAAGATGACAGAAATGAATGCAGCAGTTGTTCATAGTGATGTATCTTCTGCATCTGTGATAACAGATGCTTCCAAAAGCAACAGAGAGCAATAGTGGGTGGAATTAGAAGCAAATGCTTATTCACATGCTGCCCTGTGAAGCAAATCATCCATGCTCCACCCCAGTACTCCTAGGAGCAATATAATGTTAACTGGAACTGAAGTATCTGGGAATATGAGTTGTCATTTATAAGAAATGTCACCATGACTATTTTAATGATGAAATCAAGCATAAAACTACAAAATTATCAGGCTATCACAGACTTTTAAAGGAAGTTTGATGTTCCTGTCTTTCTTTTCCCACTGGATCAAATGTTGACAAAGCCATGAATTGGCAACTCTTTAACTCTTGACAACTACTGATATTAGGCAGCTCTGGAAGAAAGATGAAACAATCGAAGGACCTCTGACCCTTAGCAGAGCTGCTTACAGCAAATGACCATTCACACCTGTCCTCACCCTAAACGATTTTTAGGAAGGCATACTCAACAATCCAGATCAAACCTTTCTCCTGTCTTACAAACATTATGTCCAATTTAAATTCCTCTTTTTACCATTGAAGAGTCTTGCCTTTCATCTTGCTCTTACAAATAGTCTCACAGCTTATGAAACATTCTTTCCTGTGGTTGAAAGACTGCAAAATCACTCCTCAGTTTTTCTATTTTTCTGATTCAATGATAGGTGTGTATATATGGATATCTATATCTATAAATATATAAATATAAATATATATATATAAAGAGAGAATACTAGGTGTAGCAATAATTCTAAATCTATATAATTCATACTTGGACCATTATTCATTGGCACCATAATATTAGAGTTATAGCTCCAAAATTCTCCTTTGGAGATCACTCACTTTTCCAACTTTTTAAAAATGTCTTATCTTTTCCACCTCCACTCTTGGTATAATTTTTACCTCTACAATCTAAGTCTCTGATAAATTAAAGAGTATTCCTAAAATATAATTCTCATTACTTTACTTTTTTTATTGAAGAACTTACATTAGTTTCTGAGTATTTGTCTATCAAGTTTAGCTTCTCAGACTGGAATTTAAAGCTATGATTCATCCTACCTAACTTTATCTCACCAGCCTTGTCTCTCTCATCAGACAGACCACTTTGAAACATGGTTTTATTGCTTACTCCAGTTACTTTAATTCAGAACTCAATTTTCACTATTTGTGAACATGAGCACTAAATAAATGTTGATTTCTAAAAACTGTCTCCACTTGTAAAGATAGCTAACTTTTAAATACTAGTTTTAAATACTAGAATTTCTGATAATTAGGAATTTGCATGACAGACACTGGAATATAGGAATAGAAATCTATATTATGTTTTAATAGCAAATTATATTTGACAACTAGTTTAGCAGGGTTGTTTCTTTGTGAGTACACAGTAGACTAGTAAACTTTTTTTTTTTTTTTTAAATTTATGAATGTATCCTTCCTCCTCCCCTTAGGAAGAATTAGATTGGCTTAATGCTGAAAGAATAATTATGATAGGAATGACTCATAGAGGAAATAAATATAGAACATGGTGATGAGATTTTCCTTTATTAAGAAATGGCTGGGTGGGATGGGAAGAATGTGACAGAGAAACATGGACCATCAGACTTCCAAAGATGGAATGTCCTCTGTGGACATGTCACAATTTACATCATGGATCAAGGAGGTGGAAAGCTTTTTACTGAAAATGGACCCCAGACTTCTCAGAGTTGTTTTCTGCAGTGTGACTTCTTGTCACTAAATATTTGTGAGAAGAAATAGTTTGATCTAAGGAAAGAGGGGAGCAGTTTTTTAACCACAAATACTGGATTCATTATGTGTGAAGTCAGAAGAGGGTGTTTCTGTAGAACAGGAACACATCACAAAGTGGTTTAGCACTTTTGAAAAATATATTTTATTCTCTTGGAAACTATCAGTCTGAGTTCAGTAAAAGCTGTGTATTCATTTTGAATCTACAGGATGGTGAAAGGATATTTTACACCTTATGGCACATATTTTGAAGACAGCAGGATATAGCTAAATACAATAGGAACATTGCCCTCTTGGTCGGCAACTCTTTAAGTAAATTGGAGTGAACAGAGTTCTGTGAATGACTTGTCTTTACAAAGTCAGACTGAAATTGCAACCCAAGGACTCCAAAGGAACTATAATATCCAAATAGGTTGCTGTTCTTCCACTAGTTCAATGTTTCCACAGGGATTTAGTCTTTTCAAAATACGAGGAGACAGAGAGGCATGAAAGCACATGTGCTGCCTTTCACTCACAGCTAGAAGGTGTATCAAATTCTCCTAGGCTGACATCTTGAATGGGCTGCTCTCTGGGATCCAAACAACACAGGGTCTGTTTTAAGTATTTCTACTGAAATATCAAAGACAGAGGTGGGTGAATGCATGGCTTAGAGGTCTGTGAATACAGTGTGAAGCTGAGTCTGTAAGTGCTGGCCAAAGAGCCAGAAATTTATTGGAAGACTGTTTATAGCCTAAAATTCCAAGTAAAGTTTGTACTCCAGACCTTATGATAGTCATATGTGTGTATATGTATGTATAACTATATATCTCTTTTCTTCATACCTTTAAGTTTATTTATGATCCATAAAATTGTCTGTAGTTTGGTGAAACCCTGACATATTATTGCCAACTCCTGGTACACTGAAAATGGAAATAAGCAATTTAATGAGTTACTGACAATTCACCTTGGAGTATTGCTGCATTTGTTGCTCTAACCTGATTCTTTCCCTAGGCTTCTACAAGTCTATCACCAAGTTATTTTCACTGACCTCTCAGACTTCTATGCACATCCTGTCATCCTTTACATACACTCTCACAATAAGTGGCACCTTCCAGGCACTCAGCTGAAATTTTGGATACTATACCAATCACTGCATGGTCCATCACCCCCGCATCCCATCAGTCATCCGACCTTGCCAATGATGCCTCCATCTGTTATTCTCTTTCTGGATTAACATTGCTTTAATTTAATCTTTTCTTATGCCTTCTGAATTATTATTACAAGGGCCTCTTAACTGGTCTCTTTGCCCACCTCATCTGTTCCCCAACTACATCCCTTGTTTATGGCTGCCCATTACTTGTGCTACAGTACAAGTTCCCCAGTACATTCAGACACTTGTAATTTGGCCCAAGTTTTTCTTTTTTTCACATCATGCCCATATCGCACAAATTGACTTTGTCAACATGCCCATAGACTGCTATGTCTGCACACCAGCCATTCTGCCTACACTTTGGGGCCTTTATGCTTATATTCTCTTTGCAATGTTCTTTTTCTCTTCACTTCTCCACACACTTAGTTACTACTAGCTGGAACTGAATAACACTGCTTGTTATGGTATGTAACACAAGTTTTTACACAGTCTTATAAGAGGATATATTGCATTCTGCCAAGTCTGGGAACTGGAAGATAGCACTAAGCTTTGTGAAAGAGCTAATCTAAAAGGAGTCTTGATGAATAGAAGACAAGGAAAGAATGAATGAGGGATATATGAAAAGAATGCTTAAGGGAGAGGAGGAGAATGTATACTGTTGAGAGAGGGAAAGAAAACACCAAACAAGGGAATCTATATATCAGTAGGCACTAAGTAATTCACTATCTATAAATACAGAGAGTGAGCGGAGTTGAAACCAGAACTACGGAGAGATATTTGTGAAGACAGCTAATAAACTCAGAATTCATCCTGAATGCAATGGAGTATTGTAGTTATTAAAGGTGTTAAAAATTCACTGTATAGTTCCAGTTAAATGGCAAAAAGCGTTAGTGGCAGTGATAAGAACTGAATTTGAAAGCAGCCAATCGAGCTTGAGTAGGGTGACTGATTGTGAAATTATAACAGTGGAACAGGAAAAGCTAATGATGATACTGGTAACCAAGGAACCAAAACATGATGGAAGTCTGTAGTAGCTCGTGAAGTTAGCACAAAGAAAGGGCTTCTGTTTAAGACTTTAGGACTGCAACTGTGGAAAAAAAGATCAAGAAAGCACTGAAATACATTCTGGGTTGCCTAGGCTAGGTAGGACTGATAGATACCCCACAAAAAAAGTCAGGATAATTCTCATTTAGGTCTGCTGTGCAAGTTAAACTTTAAGTTATTCATTTATTTGTAATAAAATGCAAATTAGTGGAGAGTGAGTGGAGCAGTGATTTGTCCAGTTTCAATCCTGGATATTCTGTGGCTGGCTGACTTTGTTTCATTTTCTTCCCTGAGGTGAAAACATATGGAAATGCCTGAGGCCTGACCCTACACAGGCTCCAGACTCAGATAATTCCATTTTATTTTCTTTATTTGTTTTTCTTAATTTTTAGCAGTCTTAACCAGAAATGCTTTGTAGACACAAATCAGTGTGGGGAAGTGAATTGTCCAGAACATATGAATGAAGGGCAGTTGTACAAATTCTGGTGGAGGCAGGTGGAGGCTGGTAGAGGGTGAAAATGTAATGGTGAAATGAAATGGTGAAATGAAGAGAGATGGAAAATGGTCAAGTTTCTGAATCACTGTGCAAAGGTGGTTGTGGTAACCAAGATAGGGATTAAGGGAGCAAGGGTGACTTTCAAGGAAGGATGGGGCTGGAAAATTTTGGAAAAAAAAACACAATTGAGCAGCAGGTGTGTTAGGTGATCAGCAGCAGCAGATCACAGAGGGCATGAAATTTCACATCTTTTGCTACAGTGTCAGCTGCAGTAAAGTATGTGCTGAACTCAATTTTCTTCTAGATGGATTAATGAGTGTTAATATGTTACTAAGACTATTACAGTGTTCAATACCCAGGCAAAAATTTTAAGGAGCTTTAGCTTGGCTTTTTCTTTATTTTTAAATAATAATAAATGCCTAATTGGCATCAGATTTTCAAATGGCAAAATTTAGAAGATATTTATAAAAAGCCTGATCCAGAAGGGGAGAGACCAAACAGGCAAACATTGGCAGTCGTTTGATAATTTGGCATTACTGCTTGTGACATTTCAGTTTTCTTTAATAGCTTAAGGGAAAAGTTAACTTAAGGGAATGATATGTGTCCTGCAACATTATTTTCAACATATAAAAATTGTACAAGTTGGACTGCAGATACCTTTCTCTCTTTGGTGAAGAAAAGTAGTTTTTGAAATGGTTCTTACTTTTTCCTAAATCCTAGGCCCCCTGGACCTCAGCTAGTTATTCTGCTTCACTCAGTGAACCACAAGGAGGGAGCTGGGGCACTGACAGAAGAATCTTAGCGGAGCAAAAGATCACAGGGCTTCTGTCCTCTCACTACTGACTTGCTGTGTGATTCTGAACAAGTTATGCCCTGCCTAGTCTTCAATTCCTTTTTTGTAAAATAAAGGATCTGGTTGAATTGTTGATTTACTCCCTTCCATGTTATCATATTCTATGACTTTCTCTTCACAGCTGCTCTTAAGAAGTCTTCGTAGCTCTTCTCAGTTGTTCATAGACTCTTTGTGAGTGACTCAGTCTAAGGCCTGCAGATAAACCATTATTGCAAGTTGACATTTACATTCTGAAGAAATGTTTGATGAATGGGCAAAGCCAAAATAAAACACAATTCATGGGCAGCTTCTCCTTCCTATAGTAGCTGATTTTCCTTTAATGAGCTAGAAAGAGAATATTTGCTTCTATGTTAATGATCCTTCTCCTGTTCCAACAGAAAGTAGTTCGAGTTTGGACATCTCTTGCATTTTCTTCTTTTCCTGAATGGCTATATTTTAAGGAAAGACTTTCTAAAAGATACATTGTCAAAGTTAGAATAACTTATCTCCTCCAGAGTATCTCAAATGGAACCATTGATCTACCAACCCCTCTTAGTGTTTATGGAATGTCCTTTTTGAAGATTCTATTGCTTTCAGTGAGAAGCAACAGGGATCACTTGCTAGTTAGATAAATAAAATAACAGCTAACATTTCTAAAATAATTAAAATTAAAAGACACATTTTAATTAGTTCATAAAATTATCTCAGACCATGTGTGGATTACTTACCAAACATCACACAGCATCATCTGGGTTTAGAATGCAGGCCTCTTCACCAGGTAACTGCTGCTACTCACTAAAAATAGAGAAGTGAGCGGCCATTTATTTAGTTAACAAATATGAATAAGGGTCTGAGATTTATTCTGTATTCTTGCTGATAAACTATCCTGTACAGTTTCTTGGACAAAGGCAGAAGATGTGTGACTTCTGAGTCAGAGACACAGGACTTCATTACTTGTGGGCACAGAAAGTCACAGAGATATCAGTCAGCATGTTGACATTGGCTTCTCTTGGCTCTCGGGTCCTATATGAATAGGACTGAGGGACCCCAGTGATGCTGCACACACTGTCGTTTTACACACTAACTATGGAATGCTGAAGTTGGATAATTTACTTTTTTAATAGTGTGTCTGCCTTTTGTTCTAAAGGGAAAGTTACTTTATCTTTCAGGGATTCTCACTGCAAATTTAGCTCTATGATAAATGACCCAGATAGAGAGTGGTCAGGGTCTCTGTTCTTTACACAGCCAGCAAAAACATCCAGAACTCCCAGGACTCATTTACCTCTCCCAGGTTTCCAAAGGCCAGCACTTTGGTCAATGCTCAGCTGGAGGGGTTCTGCTGAGGTAAGCTGGTTTGGGCTGATCTCAGCTGGGGGTTGATAGGGTCAAAGTGTCTCAGGTGTCAGGAATTAGCTCCATTTCATATATCTCTTACTCTCTAGGAGGTGCACTCAGACTTTTTCATATTGCTCTGGTGGCAGGAGTCCTGGGAGGGAGACATCTGGGCTCAAACTGTACAACATCACTTTTGTTGCATTGACCATGACCACGCAAGTCACAAGTCAGACCATTTTTTAAGATGCATAGTAGATGCCACGTCTTCATAGAAGGAACTGCAAAATCTCCTGTTCTGTTTTTGTAGTTACCACAATATCAGATTCAAAAGGATGTGGATTGAAATCTAGAATTCATTTCATCTCCCAAAGCCTCAGTTTCCTCTATGTAAAATGAGACTGGGTTTACCTCAAAGACTTGTCATCAGGAAAAACTGAGAACAAGCAAAGGAAGAATACAGAGCTGAACTTTATACATAGTGAAATATGCAGTAAGTAGAGGGAGATATCATTAAACCCAAATGTTCACATGTTTGTTTATGTAGCTGTGGTTTACCATGATTCGTACTTGCTTTCCATATGTTCCTTGAAGTGATGAGCATGTTTAGAAACCCAGATACCCCCCTCCACCCCACACCCCTACTGCTACTCAGACCCAATTGTTTTGGATCCACACCATTAATAATACTGAAATTCTGAGACATTTTGCATGTACTTGTCACAATTCCTGAAGCTGTGTGGGAGAATTGTGTGTTGTTAGCTTATGAGTGGGGACAGGACATGTGCAAAAAGAATTGTTCATGTGCACTTGACATTTATGAATGCAAAAGAGTTGGGGAGGGGCCATGTTGAGCCACCAACAGAAAGACATGGCAGGAAACAAGACTGGCATGATGAGATGAGAAGTCCTCTGTCAAGATTCTGTTGGTATAGTTCCCTGTGGAATGACTATATTGTGGTCTTAGATTTCTTCTGAAAGCAAGAAGAAAAAGAAAAAGAGATGTATAGGAGAAAGAGTAGCAGCTAACAGAAAGATGATGGACATGGGCAGAGAAGGAGAAGGAAAAGAACAACCGAAAGTTAAAAACAAAACACACACACACACACACACACACACAAACACCTTTCCTATCAGTCGAACCTTGAATTTATGACAAATCAGTATTTCCCCTTCAAAGTCTATCCCTGTGTGGCTGGTTAGAACACAGCTGGACTCTTAATTGTTCATAAATGTGTGTGGCCTCATCTCACTATTAAATAGAAGTGCTAACTGTTCTCTAATTTTAGCACATATATTTTAAATGTCAAAAGACAGATTTTCCTCCAACCTTCTTTCCTAGTCCTCAAGCTCTGAGTCATGAGAATAGCTTCACTTCATGAAAAAAAATTGCAGAAAAGAAAATAATAAAATGGATAGGACTTTTTTTTTAAAGTTAATTTTAGACATGTATAGTATCAGTACAGTATCAGGTCAAGTGGCCACCAAAATATATTTTCTGGACAAGTTGATAAGGGGAATGGGAAGGAAAGAAGGAGAGAGGGAAGATAGGAGGGAGGGAAGGGTCCTTGGACAAGAGGGAACGGAGGGAGGGAGTGAGATAGAGAGAGATCCTTAGACAAGAGTAATGGAAATCAAGGATCTTCTTTCTTGTCACGGGATTCAGGAAGATCTAGGTTCTAGGAATTGACCAAAGGTAGATTTTAAGTTTCCATATAATTAAAGGAGAAAACACTGCTGGGATGTTTTATCTACTACATGCTACTTACTATATGCCAGGTAGTACCTACCTTGTTGGACCTAACACATGCCAGATATTAAAATACATGTCTTATAAAAATATGTTGCTAATATGTGTCTTCTCTTAAACAAGAAGAAACCATTACAATCAAGTGAAATCACATCTAATTAAATGTATGCACTGAATGCTATAAATGAACACCAGTGAGGTACCTAAACTCAGGATGGAGTCAGGGCATGCTTTCTGTAGAAGGTTATCCATCAGCTGAATCTTGAATAAGTAAGACTAAATCAGATAAATACTGTGTTGCAGAGAACATAATCAATGACAGAGGTGACCAGAATGGGAAGTTATCATTAATCGGGTATATTAGGAGATTAGTGAGTCTAGTAGACCTATATTTTTCATAACATCGAGTTCATCTTTCAGTACAATACAGACTAGACTATTCTCCAATGATTTTTTTCAGTAATAATTTTATCCAAAAGTTCACCCTTTCCTACATCAATATGCCCACCCATCTATCCACCAGCATCACTTCATAACTGAGTTGAGAACATACATATGTGAACATGGATTTTTAGTTAGGATTAGGCACTTTACCAATTGAAAGGAAACCAAAACAGCAGTAGCTACACTGGAGTGAAAGTTTCTCTCTCTCAAAGCAAAGACCAGACATTCATTTCAAGGTGATGGGCCTTCACAGTGTCAGTGACCTCTAGCTCATCCACCATAGACATCAGTCTTAAGTCAACATGGTGGGACCAAAAAGAATCAGGGTAGGGTGCAGAACACCCCATCTCAAGGGATGTTTCCAGGAGCTAACACAAAAGACCTTGGTTTCATTCTACTGATTATAATTTATCACATGGTCAAATGTAGTTGCAAAGAAGGTGTGAAATATAGCCTTGATCTACAGCAACAATGAATTCATAAAGTGAATTCATATGTATTCACTTACATATGAGTGGATTTTCTTTAGCATTGCACAATACTTAGGGCTTGATTTATACCTAATTTAAACAGATACCTCATTCCACAATATATCAAGTTGCTGAGCAATATTCTTTTAGCAATTGTTTGAAGCTTACTTTCTCTCTAGGATTGTCTGAAAGCTGTCTCATGGGGGGAAGGAGGCAAAAGGGACTAGAATGGAGGAAGATGAGTGATTTTTGTGGCAGGTACCCTGTGGTGGTGATATCTGATGGAGAAAATACCACTGTTGCCACGTAAATATAAATTAATATTAAAAATAAACACTTGGAAGAACAGGAAAAAAACTTCACTGAGTTAAAAATGAGAAATTTCTTTCTACTTCTATATACATCCTAAATTTTGAACTTCATCAAAGAAGAAAACAGAAACTGTGTGATTACTGTGGTCAAGGTGAGTCCAGTTAACAAACTTTATACCAGTAGTGTTTTGGGTGTCCATTGATGACTATGTAAGCCAGGACCCCAGGACATTTAACCTGAGGCAATCTAGCAGCCATATTTAATTCCAACTATCAAACTTAAGAGCAGTCATTTAAAAATATTAAACACAGCACCTGTCCCAAAGTAACTCCACAGTGTAATTAAGGTATGTTGAATCAAATTTATTTGCACACTCCACAGTGAATTCTGAAGACACAGACACACATTTTTTTATCCAAGCATATGTTTATTCAAGTTGATTGACTCATTAAATTAACATTTGTATTTTTTATTCAAACATATGCTTATTCAAATTGATTGATTCATTAAATTAACATTTAGTTCACTCTTCGTAAGGACTTGCATGGTTCTAGTTGCTGGAGGGATTTTAAAATGACCCAGTTATAAATTCTATTTCCTAATATATCATTTATGTAGTACTTCATAGTATAGTAGGAGAGTAGATATATGAGTAACTAATTTGGTAAGGACTGCTTGGAACTGAGGAAATGCAATGATGATTGGAGAAGGCAGTCCAGAGTTGGTAATAATGCTTAGCTTTGAAAGATGAATAGGGATCTTTAACGGTTCAATATATGAGTAAGTCTCTTTAAAGTCATATAGTACCTGCTATCTATCTATTCCAAATCCAGGTTAAGCAAGTCGCCCTCTGTTTCCCAGGACTTCTTTCCGTGCCACACTCAACAACAGACTAGTTATCCATCAGTGTACTTTTCAGCTTGTTCCCTCACTAGGGTAGTTTGAATTTTCATATATGCTATAGAACTCCCTTGTAGCCCTCTAGGTATCATAAACATAATCATCCTTAAAACAATTATTTATTACTTGCTCTCATGCTTTTTCCATTCTTCCTTTCTATTCTGTTCAATAACATACACTGTCTTACTGAAAAGACAGCCTCCAGCAAAACATTCACTTTGTCTTATTTTCCAAGGTGAAATCAGTTTTTCAGCTGTAGTAAGCTACCCCTGGAAATGTATCACTGCTGTTCTCCCCTCACCAGCAAGTATTTTCTGTTTTTCATCACAACATAGTTATGTTTCAGGCTTTGAGCAACATCTGAGTTTCCACCAGCTGTGTTTTGCATTGTCCCCATTTTGTATAATTAAGAAAAACAGGAAGCCAATCACTTAAGTAAAGCTGACCCTCTTCATTCTGCAGCCTGTGAAAGGACTACATCAGGGTTTTTTATAGTACAGTTTTTACAAGATTTATTTTGCAATCTACTTGAAAGTGGAACAAGGTTAGAGGAACTGTGGCCTTCTCTTGCCTACAAACAGCTGTGCTTTTCTGGAACCACAAAATCTAGTTTAACACTCTTATATAATTAGCTATCAATTCTGTTCATCATGATGTGATGAAGGATTTCCCTGCCATTTGTTTACATCAACTCAAACTTGTGGGAGAGAAGGTTTTTGACCTGGTCCTTACATTCTCTATGCATCCACCTTTTTGCCATTTTTGACCTTGATTTATATCTGTCCTATTGAATGAATTTCAAAGTAAGCTCTGTGCTGTTGTTTGGAAAGAATATCTGAATCTACTGATTAGAATTTCAGTTTTTTTCATATGGAAGAGAAAACAATCACTTATGTGAAATTCACCTAGAAACAATAATTATGTTGAACGTTAGCAGCATTCAATGCATATCAATTGAGAAGGTTAATTTGGTGATCACTAGTGTCCACAGATCGAGGACGGGAAAGAGTGTTAAAATGTAGCCCCTGCCTTCAAAGTGTTGTTAGGCTTGTTGGGGAGGCTAATATGCATACAACTAAATGGAATTCATAGCAATGTGTTGTATGATCTGGGTCCTGTTATCATAAAAGTATCTGTTTTGTGATCAGACCTTTTCCTCTTATATAAACTTGAGCTACAGGCATCAATGCCTAGCAGTTAATCCTTCCCAGCTAACACTTGAATGTGAGGAATAATCAGTATTATTATTCAGTCAAAAGCAATGTATTGAGCACACGCTGCTATGTTCTGGACATTGTGCTGATTTTCTAGGGGAGAGAAACTTCGCTCAATGACATCCATAGTCCTTTGTGTATCTCACAGAACTAGTTAAATTGCACTAGATGTTGCTGTGTTCTAGTAACTTTGTTCTTCAAATAAACTCCACAAGGTGGGACTTTTTTTAAGTCCCTTATAAAAATGAAAACTACCTTAGTGAAATTATATGACCTCCCAGTGTTAGTAGATTTAAAACCGGGTTCCTACAATCTTGCTGATTCCCAATTTGTTATTTTTGACAGTCCATGCTTGCAGCTAATGGATCATTTCCTGGGTATTTTGTGTGAAATGTGCTGATTGAGAGGAAACAGTTTTATGTGTTAGAAGCCTCAGACAGAAACATTACTAATGTATGTGCACGAACAGCCTGGTCCCTTACATGTTCTGTTCATTTCACCTAATTAAAATTGTCATCAGGCAGTGTGAGGAGTAACCCAGGACCTCCAGATCAGTTCTGTCTTCTGTCACATCAAGATAAAACATACTCTAATATGTGAGACCTTTAATGGAAAGGAATTTTAGTACACTAATTAGTGTGCAATAAAGAGGAAAAAAAGGAGAAACAGCACTGCTTCCAAATCAAGCACCCAAAGTTACCCATCCCACATGGGTAAATGTCCAGTCAAACAGTGTTGGTCCAAAGCAGGACAGCTGAGGCCCAAAAGCTTGCCACAAGCCTAAGGCATCATCAGCTAAGTACATGTAGGAAAAGGGCAGAAAGGGTCCAGCATGTCTGGAGTGAAGGAGAAAAATCAAACTCCAGATTAAACCTGTCATCAGCTTCCTAAGGTATCTCTCACCCATGTCTGCTTCAATTGCCTTAAGTCCTTAAGTCCCTGGTACCAGTTTAAAGCTGAGAAGCAAACACAGCTACTTCACATGTCTCTCTGTTTAATGTGCTGCATGCAGATCTCCCTCTAATACTCCTTCAATCTCCCTTCCTTCTCCCCTGAGTAAGGTCTTCTCCTCCTGGGTCAGCTCCACCCTTTCCTTTTGGGGAGGGGAACATGAAACAGGGAACCTCCCCTTTCTCTAGGAACCACCCTTTTACAAAATGAAATATTTTCAGTTTTGCATTGAAGTCTGAAGATTAGACGTGAATACTTCAAACATATCCATTAGGAATATAGTGGTAAGAATTAATATGAAAAACACCTTCAAATTTGTTGAATAAAGAAATGATGGTCCAAGAGAGGTTGAGAATGTATCTCTCGAGATCTTTAAAAATAAAATACAATTTCTTGTCTCCAAAAAAGCCATACATATTAGATTATCTCGTGAGACCACCTCAACTAATAAATCCATCATGTTGTATTGTAATGTTACTACTACATTGGGTTGAAATTGAAACTATACCTAGAAAAATGACTGCCAGTTTAATACAGTTTAATAACTGTAGTTCAGATATCTGCCACAAGGTGGCAGTAGTCAAACAGTCAAATCTCTGCTCTTTGGGGAAAGAAAATCACTGTATCAGAGACTCTCAGAGGGGCCTGAGATAATATTTAGTGCAAGCCATTTGACAATTATGGAAACTCCAGACCCATAAAAACTATGATTCAGCATAGTTCTATGAGGATTTATTAAGGGAAATTCTATATAAATACTAATTAAGTCACATTATATGCGTAATAAAAAATAAATGGAGATGTTATTTATGGTAATGTTTAAAGCAAGAGGTATTTTAAGATCATTTGAGTTCTCTTTTTTACTATTCTCTCCCAACCAACCTGCCTCCGGTCTCATCAGAGTAAAGAACAGTACAGTACACTCTTGGGTGGGACTTTTTAAGGAGGTAGAAATCTTCCTTCAGAGATATTTGCATAGTCCCAGGGAACTCTACCTAGTCAGTCCCTGAGGAAGACTCTGATCTAGATCTCTGTCCTAAAAGGGATATATTAGACCGCTTGCTACAACACTTTCTCTTCTGTTGCAGAGGTGAAGGAGCAGCTCATTTCTATAAACACACCATTATGTGATTTTATAAAAGCCCTCAGAATGTTGTATGGTGAGAACATTGTAGCCCTGGCAGTTTGGCAGAGGATTGTTTAAGGTCTGTTACAGTCATTCTAACCCAGATAAAATAGTTGTGTTTTATTATGGTTGTGCTCTACTTGTATTTCTAATCTGACAGCTTATTCTTCCTTTAAAGCAAACAGCACAATGCAATTGATATTTGATATTATTGCTAAGTCATTTCTCCTTTTTAAAGAAAATAAGTGATTTACCGTCATTAATAATCTCAAAATATCCTCAATGCATTTTTGAAGTGAACTTGGCACATTAATGTTTCTCCACTGCTCAGCAGACCACCTTATTGCAACCCAGTTTGCTAAAATTTTTGGATGAAGAATCTACTCACCAGAAAAGGAGCAGTCCCTTAGCTAAGGTCACATGGCTATTTAGAGGTAGGGCCAAGACCAAGGTCCAGGAGTGACGGCAGTCATTCTGGTGTTCATTTTGCTGCTTTGCTTATATTTTCTAGAACTAAGAGCCAGATATGCAAGAACAAGCTTAAGGGTTTTAAGGGACCCAAGAATAAGACTTATGGGTGTTCCTTTTAACTGCCTCAACCTCAAACAGAAGAGCATCTGAACCCATTTCCAGCAGTGCCACCTTGCCCGGGGCCATAACACATGCTTCTCCTTACAGGTGTCCCTAGTGTGGTTGTGAGCAGAATACAGGACTCCCGCAGGGAAACTTGATTTCTCCCAACTGAGGATTGTTGTACAAAGAGCCTCTGATCTATATTTCTCACTAATTGTGTCAGAGGGAGGGCTAAAGAAAGTCAGACTTTTTGTAAGAAATCAACATTGATGTTAAACTTAATAAAACAACAATCACGATGGTAGTATGTGGCTACAGTGTTCCCTACATTGGTGAACATACTGGGGAGGTATGTCCATCCATGCCTTGATTCACCCCTGTTTTGAGATGATTCACTACCACAAGCCCATGCAGTCTTTTCTCATGTTCTCATTCAGCGTAGATTTATTTTGAGGCTATTTTTTTTTTTTTCTAGTTGCTTTGGTAGGGTACATGGAATGCAGCTTCTATGGAATGATTTTTCAAGAAATGGTACCCAAGATGAACTTCTTTAAGTGGGGTTCAATTTTGGTTTTGAAACCGATTGGAAAGTGGGCACCAAACCTGAGCAAAGAGAGAAGCTGACATTTAAACTGGTCACTGGGTTCTTCCACCCGCAATTTCAAAACTACTTGGGAGCAGGTAAAAACAACAAGACTTACTAAGGAGAAACCAAGAGTCATGGCCACAAGTAGCCTGCCATTTCACACCAGTTACCATCTAGTGTTCCAAAGTACCCAAACAAAGGCCATGCTTCCAAGATGGTGTCCTCTCACCATCCCAGACCTGAAACAAGCATTTCACACAAAGTTCAGTTTCCAGCATCTTCAACTCTTCCTTCTCTGCGAAGATTCACAGATTCCAAGTTTTCCCTTCTTCAGAGGCCACAGTTCCCAAGTTTTCCAAGTTTTCAAACAAAGGCCCAGGCTTGAGTTTTTAGGACCATGACCAAATCCCAGGGTGTTAACATTCAGGATCAAATTCCAAAAATCATGTTCTTGGCACAAAGCCCATTATGGCTTTTCCTCACACCACTTTTTGAGGCTCATATATCTTTCTCAGAGTGTCCACCCACACTGCTCCTTTCTTGCTTCCCTTAAAGCATGTCTCGTCCAAGCAATTTCTCCTCATTGAAGCCCCTCCCCAGCTGTACCACCTACCTTTTACTTTCAACGCCACCGTTTCAGATATGCTGGGTTCTTTTCTAAGAAATAAATTGTAAAGCACATTGCATTCTTCTTATAATATGTACAAGGGCATCAACTATGCTAGTTCCTTGTATGAATAGCAAAAATTACAAAACCACTGTTACAGTTCACCTAGTTGTAAGGCAAAATACATGCATGCCTTGGCTGCTTATTTCAATAAATAACACTAACAATTCCAAAATACCAGTGGTGTAATTTGAAAGCTAACCCTTAGAAGCTTCGAGTGATAGAATATAGGAGGACAGGGGTCTTTCAGGTGAGGCAAACACAAAGACTTCAAAGAGGTGCTGGGAATTTCTGTGGAGTTGAACCCTTCCCTCTAAAATTATTGTTTCTTCTTTCTTTTCTGTGAATGGTGCTTAAAACCCATATATTAGGTAGAGAGTCATAGAGCATCATAGGGAAAGCTAGCGGCAGATTGGAGTTAGGTGATGGCAGGGCTTGCTCAGTCTGGAGAAGTCAAGAGTGCTCACAGGTCACCCGGCAGACTGGACACTGAGTCAAAGTAGATCTTAGAATTCCTTAGTGCTCCACAGAGACTGTATCAGAGATGCTTGGGATTGAAAACGTGTTATTTTCCCCTAGCACATTTTGTCCCTTTATGATTTGCAGAAATCAAGATTACAAAACAAGTCAAGACTAGGTTATTTAAATGAATACTGTTTGGTAGAAATACAGTTGGTATTTTATTTGACATTTATAGTATCCATCAATAGGAAGAGAAAAAAGGCCCATGGAAATGCTTCAAATTAATATGCATTGTGTACCAGGTGCATGGTCTATTCTAGACACTTATTAATGAGTGATTTGCCTTTCAAATATTTTCTCAGCAATTCAAATTATATTCTCCACCCTGTTTTCTAATATGGATTGTCTTCTTGCTATGTAGACTGGAAGCAGAATCATTCAACAATGATTCAATAAACATTTATTGAGTACCTGTAAATGTCAAATGCAGAGCTTGTAATGTTCGGGGGATATAAAAATTAAACAGAGCTACAATTCAGTCTGTTTCTGGAAGAGGTTTGCCATCCACTGGAGTCCAACATCCGAGCGGATCAGTTAGTTGCCAACAAATTAGAGTTTAAACCAAGAGCACTGGCAGGCAATGAAGAGGTAACATCTGTCTCCTGATTGGAAGACTTTACAAATAATGTAACATTTAAACCGAATCTTAAAAAGAGAGGTAGCAAAATGGCAGTGAGCAGGTTACAACCAGCGTAGAGGGGAGGAAGTAAGTTTGTCAGCATCCAGCTTCATGAAATCCATAGCACAGGAGTCTCATCAGCCTCAACCACAGGAAGGTATTTGGATTCAGAGTAGTTTTAAAAAGAAAATATAATGTGAATTATTTAGTATAGTGTGTAGTGCTACCATTCCAGTCTGGGTAGGTTCATCATCAGCTCTAGCACTGAAAGAAATGTGTGAACCTTGGTGGATTTTACAGCTTTAATGCTCTCAGGGATCCAGGTACATAGGCAGGCCTAGCAGAGAGGATGGCAGGCTAGGCAGCAGGGGCCAGGGGCTGGGAGGCAGGAATTTTCATGCTCTTTTTCTGAGCTCACTCTCTCTGGCATTTTCCTCCCAGAGTGATATCATCCTTTAATTCCCTCCCTCCTAAGCCCTGGTGTGTACACTTACATATGTGCACACCCATTGGGTATCCACAATCATAGGGAAGTGCATAGAGGTCATAGAGGTTAATGGTTGGAAGGGTAAAAACCCTGATAATTCCTTTACCTTAGAAGTGCATAGAATGGAATAAGGATCATTACAGTGGGACTGTCCCCTGTTCTGTCATCAGGGCCTACTGAACTAGATATACTGCTACACGCTCCAGATGTTCAGAGTGTAGCAGAGCTTATATAGATGGTTGAAATTAAAAAGTCATTTATGCATGTTTTCTGCCTTCCTTACTAGATTGTAAACTCCATACAGGCAGGGAACTAATGCTTTCTTGATGATTGTATTCCTAGTACGCTGCAGAATGCCTTGCTCATTAAAGATGCCTATTAAATGTTGAAAGGACATGGAATGAGATGGTCCATCATCGCAATAAAAGTCTGAGTATTCGATTTCCAGAATATCAATATAATAATTTTCTTTCACAGAAAAGGGAGGCAGTCAGGCCTCTTATAGTAACACCTGCTCCATTTAGAGCCTATGTTCAGGCTGCCCCTTATATCTGGTCTCAATGCTCCATCACTCTCATGAATAAATCAACCTCAAAGCAAATTGTGGAGAGCCAGAGAAAACAATTTAGTGACTTTTGTGGTGTTTTTAATACAAAATTTTACCTTTCCAAAGTCCTTAAAATTTTATTAGAAGACTCTACTCTTCCATTCAACTAATCTGCCACAACTCATCGAAAGTTTATTAGAGGAGCCTGTTCAGATCCCATGAGACTTCATTACTTTCCAAAGCCATGATGAAGCATTATTCTGAATAAAATTAAGTTCTACTTCTTCCAATTAACAGCAGATGATGAAAGTGCCTGCCAGTTCTGCTGCCTTTCAGCTGGGAGTTTTTTGTCTTGCTTGGTCATTTGTAAAATGTGAGCCCTCCTGATGGGGATCTAGTTATTCACTTGAATTAATGAGTTTCAGCTGAATTAATAGTGCCTAGTACACTGTGGGTTTTCAATAATCATCAACAGCAATTTATATGCTGGCTTAATTTGCTCCATTTGAGATTGTCGGCTAAAAATCAATATGATGTCACATTCCTACCAGACTTGACTTAAAAAAAAAGATCAACTTCCCAAATTTGGGGCTCAGATTATGACTGAAAGGCTTTGTGGAGTAAATTATTTGGCCAGTCTTTTTGCCTTCATTAGCCTGTATACTCAGCACGTGGGGTATGGTGTCTTCCTCATGTTTATGCTGCCCAGTGAGTGTTTACATATGTGGATTTGTACCCACTGGGCCTGGGAGAGAGGCTGGGGGGAGCAGAGAACACATGACAAGGGAACACAACAGGGGAGCACAGAGAGCATGAGAATAAGAGGGAAAGAGAGGGCCCAAAGGAAGAGTGTGAATATTCTTGGGAGGCTGGGGGCTGGGAGGTTCACCTGCCTCACAGCCTTCTCAGTCTAGTCGTGTCCTGTCTGGTATGTCTGTGTAACTGCTAGAATCAATAAAGAAGCTACACAGATTGGTTAGCCTGATGCCTCATGTTGCCCTCACAATTGTTGATGAGGATTGTTTCTATTACAGCTTTGAATATATTCTTTTGCAAAAACTGTTAGAATGAATTTCTTCGTGTGTATTCCAAGCAAGTATACAAGACTCTCCAGAATACCAGCATCAAACTTTGCAACTTAAATTCTTCTTCCTACAAGTCTATCTGATATAGATTAGGCCTTAATCAAAATTACAGCAAAAAGTAAATAAAAGGAACATATCAAAAACCATATATGAGGGCCTAACCCATTTCCTTGGATAGGTACTTAAGACTATTAATATAATAAAGTCTTAATTAAATTTTTAAAAATCTAGTATATGTTAACCTAGAGAGGAAATATCATAGGTTTTCATTTTTTGGTCAGGAAGACCAAATGCAAAAAAAAAAGGGGGGGGGGGATTGGAAAGAATTACATCCTCATAACTAAAAAGATGTAATGTAATTAGCAGATTACAGTGCAGCATGTTGTACTTAATACATTATCTCACATATTTGCATGTTGAAATTTTTAGTTAGAAGGAATTAAAATTTCTCAGAGATCCTTATAGCTCTTGACTGAGACCTTAAAAAAAATCAATTATTATGTGTTAAATTATAGCTTTGTGAAAAAATAGTGTGCTTGCTGAGAAAAAATATTTGACATATTAACTGAGTAATGGAAACTTCTCTGGCCAAACCCAAGATTTCTTTAATTATACTCACTAAGCGAACTACTTTGTTCAACCAGTCAGTATATTACCCTGTTCACACCTGCAAGCACTACCTGGGTCCCTGATTGTGTCTTGAGCTCTGCTGTCTTCTCAGCAACCTGGCATGAACTCCTCATGGGTAGAAGGCATTATTGTCATCTCATTGCTTATTCACTGACCACTTTACTTAGTATAAAATACTTTGAATTACAACATAAATAATAGATTAAACATTCTAACAGTTTAATCACTTGTTACATACTGTGTATAGACTGATAGAAAATGTAAATCACTCAACATTAGGATATTTACTTCATGGAATATTCATTCATTTGTTCATTTATTCAAATATCACTGAGATTTAGCAGCTGGTGGGTCAGAGTATGACAAAATAAATAATAATAATAATAATAATAATAAACTATCAAGACTCCCTGCTGGGCAATCGCAAGCACTTGGGGAAGGAGAGATAGAAAAAAAAAATCACAAAAGGCATTCTAGCTCTCATGTGGTACAGAAAAATGTTTCAGGGAGTTAAAAGGAGACATAGAGGAAACCCTGAAGCCTTAGACGGATGGTGCCGGGCTTCAGCTGCAAATTGCCTGGTTCTCCACGGCAGCAACTGAGAGAGCAGGTCATGAAGTGCATTCAGACCAGGACAAGCCTTTACTATGGCAGCAAGAGATGCACATGTAACAGCAGCAGCATCTGTCTATCTGGCCTGGTGGGGGCAGCTTGGTTCAGTGACTGGCATGCTGGCAGCCCCTTCAGTCCCCTGGACTCTCCTGACCTCTTGGGCTCTCCACAGGGCCCCTGGGTCCTGATAGCAGTACCAGTGACAGTATCCAGCAGGAACCTCCCACAAATCCCCCCCAACTCCCTCCCCTCCAGGAACCAGCTAGCCTTTGTATGATTTACAGACAATGCCAGCACAAGTCTAAGTTTAGGCCTAGGTGACATAAATATGTTTAATACAAGCAAACTATATATCAGAGTTACTTAGCGTTTACTGCTCTCCTCATAGGCAGAATTCCTCTCCATGCTACGTGTCACCTACAGGGTCACCTATGCTGAACAGTAAAGGGAAATACAGTCTGAGAAACTAAGAGAAAAGTCTACGTTTCCCCACAGGCCCTACAGATGGTATTACATCTGAGACTGATATTTGAGTTTCAGTTGAATAGGCTAAGAGAGAGAGAAGGGTACTCAAAGTCAGCAGCCCTCAGCAGATCATGGAAGTGCAGACACCATGATCCACAGACCTGGGAGAAAAATGAAGTAGTTGAATCAGGATCTGAAAGCAATAATGGGAAGGAGTGGATGGGAAATGGAGGGGGCTGATATTTGTAATAGGGAGGAAATCAGAGAAGATTAAGCTGGAAATGTACGTTCAAAACCATTTAGAGGGTCTTGTTTGGTTGGTAAAGGGGTCTAGAATGCAATTACAGGGAACCAAATAAGGATGCTAACAGAACAGTAATAAGAGTTTTAGTTTCATATAAGAAAAAAGAAAAACAAAGACAAAGATTTCTATTTATCCCTTTTAATAAGTATACATTGGTAAATATAAAAATGTGTCAGTTTGCAAGAGTCACATTATTACATCCATGAGGAATCTACTGAAAAATAAAATTTTGTTTTATGAACTTTCTAAGAACCGTGTCCATTTCACCGAGCCCTCACCGAGCCCACCGTGAATTCAAATTCACGGGCTTTGAATTTGAAGTGCTTAGTTTGCCACCTAGTGGCTACAGTCGGGTCCTGCACATAGAAGTGTTAGCGAAATAAATCACGACAAACCAGTTAGCAAAGGAAGAAAGTTTGTACTCAAGTTTATCTTAAGTATTTAATATAGAGAAGAAAAAAAGATGATACTTAGAACAGATGTTAATTACTGAAAAAGGCAAAAAGTGAGGGAATGGTCCTTTACAGCTTTTCTTTACTTCTTACCTACCATACAATAGTAAGCCTGGTTGATTCAGTTGAATAAATAAACCTGATGTCTAATCAGGTTAGAATGTTTTCTTTGATAATTACAGATTCTGTTGAGAATGTGAAACAATTCTTACATATTCTTGGTAGCATATAAATTGATATATTTCTGATGATGTTTAAGACCATTAAGAAATAATTGTTTATCTAATAAAATTGAAAATATATTATCTGCTTCAGAAATTTCACTCCTAGGCATATGCCTCAGATTATTTTATAAATATATGTATTATGTATGTATATATACACATGTGTGTAAGAATATATTTATATATATATGGTGTATACATACACACGTACAGGCAAACATACATAAGAATGTTACAATGGTGTTATCATTTTGTTATTCTAGAAAGAGAAAATAATAAAAAGAGCCCAAATGTTCTTTGCCAAGAAAATGATACATTGCTGTATTTCATGCAATGGCATGCTGGATGAATTTTTTTAAAAAAAATGAACATTTGGATGCATCAACATAAATTGATTTCACAACAATGAAGAAAAATAACCACAAGAGGAATTTCTGATAATAACTTCTAAAGCATATCAACACACACACACTTTTGGGAAATACTGCATCAATCAATGAAGAGCTTACCAGAGAAACTGATCCTGTAGATATATCTACCAAGAAACTAATTTAAGATACTGGCTTATGTAAATATAGGGGCTGCCATATCCAAACTCTACAGACTAGACAGGCAGGCAGAAGTTTAAGAAGCAAGACTGCACACACATTGTTAATTTTTTAGATGCTGTTTGGTTCCTCCTCTCAAGTGTTGTTCTAGTGGTTCTTCAGCCTCTCAGGTGTTGTCCTAGTGGTTCCGCAGCCACCACAGTACCTGTGGTGTTAGTCCCCCATCCCTGTGCCCTTTCCTCCTCTATCTTGACCCCCTCTTTTCTTCCTTTGTTGGATGTCTCAGACCTCTGTTCAGCCGACAAGTTTGTGTTTTTCCTTTTCCTTATCCTTTGGTTTCTCTGTATTCCAAATGTAAGTGAAACTAATTTATTTTTCTGTTTCCTTCTGACTTATTTTGCTTAGCATAATCTACCTCTGTTCATGTGGTTGCAAATGGCATGAGTTTATCTTTTTCATCAGTGAGCAGTACTCTATTGTGTATATATACCACATCTTTTTGATCTTTTCATCTCCTAACTATTGTAAATAATGCTGTGATAAAGATAGAAGTGCAGATTTCTTTCTGAATTAATGTTTTTCTATTCTTTGGGTAGATTCCTATCAGTGGAAATGTTGCACCAAATGGTGATCCATTTTTTTTCTGTTTTGAATAACACTAACAAAGCTTTCCATAGTGGTTGGACAGGTGAGATTTCTTCTCAAAAATCTAAGTTTTGCTCACAAGAGCCTATCATGATTAGATGAGACCCACTCAGGTTAGTGAAGGAAATGTCCATAATCCAACATTAACTAGTCTACATGTTTTTACAGTTCCACAGTTTTCTACAGTTTCACAGTAACACTTAGTTGAGGTACATTGTCATGTAAAACCAGCCACCAAAGAGACATATCTATGTCGTAAGATTATTTTTTAAATCAGGGAGTTGTGAACACAAAATTAACATTTAGTTCTGGAAAAGGGTAGATAGATATGACTAGGGATGGGTAGTTGGGGCATCTACTTTGTGGCAGAAAAGTTTGTTATTTTATTCTTTTTATATTGTATAGCTTGTATGTGTGTATGAAATATTTCATAAGGATTTTCAATATAACTTTTATCAAAATGCAAAATAATTATTTTCTAAGAGTGTCAGGGTTTCCTTGTACAAGCTGGGAGATTGTGCCTCTTTTCTCTGTCCTCCCCTGCTTTGAACTCTTAGGGTGGCTGCTATGATTCCCCCCCCCCAAAAAAAAAAAAAGAATCCGATGTTTACATTCATTCTAGACAATGGGGAGTTATGTTTCATGATACATCGATGGAACATCTAAAACAATTGCATGTTCACCTGGTACCTATGGACTTTCTACTTTCTTCCCAAAGGGTCACAGTGAGAACTGATTTTGTCATCAACTGCTATACAGTTTGTTTTCTGTTTCTTCTCTTTGGAGAAAAGATGCTGGGGTATTGAAGGAACCAGTACATAGGAGCTGAAATGTTTCTGTGTATTTACAGGATGAGGGAGTCTGAAGGCTGGGATGCCTTGAAGGCTTGCTAATCGTCAAGGACAGAGTTCTATGCAGACTGTCACTACCACTCTGTCCTAGGCTCCAGCCCAGTCCCCTTAGCACCAGCCCTTCTAATCCATTCTCCACTGAAGCCAGAGTGAGTTTTGTAGTAAAAAACACCTAGTAATTCACCATCTTAACCATTTTTCAGTGTACAATCCAGTTATGTTAAGTGTGTTTACCTTGAGCAACACATCTCCAGAAGGTTTTCATCTCATAATCTAAACTATTTATCCATTAAACAACAACTTCCCTTTCCCCCTTTTCCCCAGCCCCTGGAAACCACCATTCTATTTTCTGTTCCTGTGAATTTTATACTATGGACATGTCAATGGATGTAATTTTCTGTAACTCAGTTTTTAAGTTTAGTGTAGTGTCCTCATGTCTATCATATGAAAGAATTCCTTCCTCTTTAAGACTGAATAATAATATAAATAGTCATTCACTGATGAATATTTGAATTGTTTCTACCTTTTAAAATATATGCCCAGGACAGATTGATATATCTTGTGGAAGTTCTATTTTTAATTACCTGAAGAACCTCCATAACATTTTTCCAAAGTGGTTGAAACATTTTTCGATTTCACCAACAGCACAAGAGTGGTCTTTTTAAAATATAAATCAGATTGCATCACTCTCCTGCTGAACACCTTTGATAATTCATTAATTTTTCTTTGGATTGGGACCTCAATCCTACATACTGTGTGGTCTGGTCCAGATTACCTTTCCTGACTTGTATTTTATTTCATTCACTCTGCAAAAAACTATTAGATCCACCAAATTTAATCCCAACTAGGAAACTTTTTGGGGTCTTCTTAAATTTGCATGGGATATTGCACACCCCACTCTTTTCATGGACATTCTCTTATGCTTCAGGACTTTGCTTCCTGACCTCCTCTGTTGACTAAACTTCTCTTTTATGTTGTCTGGGAGAACCTTTTCCTTGAGGAGCAGTTCTTATTTCATTTAAATCGGTTAATTGTGTTTTGTCTGTCACCTTCAATAGAAAGAAACTCCAGAGGAGAAAGAATATAATCTTTCTTGTTCATTGTCAAATCACAGCAACTAGCTTGTTGAATAAACCCACAGATCATTGTGTGCTCAACGCTGAATCCAAATTAAGAAGGGGGAACTATTCTTAGGTTAGAATAGCCATGTTTGAGAAACTTCCATATGAATTTAACTTTTAATAACCAGATGAAACCTTTCCAAAGGACAGAAAGAAAACAAAACATAAGTCTGGAAATGCAACTACCATCTGTGGGCTATGAGAGGTTCATGGAAGTTAGAGTTTATTGATAGCTTTTATAACTCATTTGGTTTGACGCTTTGGCATACACACTAGATGACCTCCATTAGCCTTGCCATATATACAAGTTGGTGAAACTCTAAGCTATACAATAATTTAATCATCTTTACCCTGTTGCTGTGGATGGCAAATTTACCAGTTGCATTTCAGATTTTGAACTGACTATTCCAAATGGTTCATTCTTTAGCATTGCCTGGGATGTTAACTACTTATTGACAATTTTAAAGAGAGCATGACAAGCTTATTTATATTGAAGAATATAAATGCTTATATCATTTTGCAATTTCAATCTAACACAAATTTTTAATACTCTGTACTAAGCTCTGCAGAGACAATATATATAAGACCTATCCTTCAAGTATCTGAAGAACTTAGAGGTGTTTATGCTCTCCATCACTCTATCATGCCAATTAACTTCCTAATTTTTTGTCTATTTTTTTTCCATAATATCAGAGAAATAGATGTCCAATTCTCCAGGAAACTCTGCCCTTATGGCCCCAAATTTAAATTAAGTATATCTCCATGAAAACTTCTGTCTGCTATACTTTAATATGGCATTTTATCAATTCTGAGATGCACTTTTTACTATCTTATAGCTATGAAATCAGTATGTCACCAATGATATTTTTAGATTGATTAAATTTGCTGATCTCAACTACTCAAAAGGTAGCTGCAAGAGGCTTTGGACTGTGTTCTGTGTCTCTCAATATATTAGTGCTGATTATGATGCTTCAGTAACCTATTGCATGTATTTAATGAATGGAAAGGTGGATGACAAAGGAACAAATTCAGTGATGGACTGTTTCTTTGTAAAAGCAGTACAAAGTGGAGACAGAGATCCTATCTGTTTGGGTAAGACTAAGGGAGATGAAACAGGTACCTTTTAAAGAATCTCAATAAAGAAAAAGCAAGCAATAATTTCCCTCTATGACTCAAGGAGCAATATTTAAAAGAGAAGGAAGAACATAAGACAGGAAGGTAGGAGAGATAATGTTTTTTCCCCCGAAAAAAGGCACTTAGCTAGTTTAAATGTGGGTAAAAAAGATTAAAAAATAATAAAAAGTAAGAAATAGAACTTTAGAGAGTGATTAGGAGTATCATGAAGACCTTGGCAAAATGTCACTGTCTGGAGCTGTAGTGAATATCAGAGGATTTTGAGTAGGGATATAATATGAGCAACATTGTTTGAAGATGTATTTAGTAGTGCCATGTTGAATGAATTCACTGGAGGAGGAAATGCAGATAAAGGAACTAATGATTAGGTGGCCATCATTCATTAAACAAACATCTGTTCAGGACCTGTTAAATACTTGGCACAGATACTACAGTAATACTAATAAAAATATTTAATATTTGCACTCATATAGATCAAGTCCATAAAGATAAACAAATGAAAAAGGCAGTCCTCGTTCTCTGTGTGCACAGTTGCTGAGTCCTGTGCTCCCTGTCTGGGGTTGAGGCACAGATGACAGAAAAAGATTTTCAAGGAGGCCCCAGAAGATGGTGTCATCTTAGCTAAGACCTGAAGATGAAGGGCACCTGGACAATATCAAATGCAAAGTTCCTGAGATGATATAATATGCTTACTCTAAATTATAATAATTCAAAATGTTTGAATCATCATTTCTGGGGAACTGAATGGGAGAAGATGGAGACATGGAGAAAAGAAGGTTGGTGTGGAGGGTCAGGGGAAGGAAGAAATGTGTTTAGAAAGTGAAATAGGCAAGAGAAATTTTCTGGGGAGAGGAGATAAGGGCCTGTTAGGATAGTGGGTAATGATAATGAATAGAAATAAAAGAATAAGTCCCTGCTGTAGAAAAATCCATTAGCTTGCATTAGACTTGGCAAAATGAATGAAATCCTCCTTGTGTGCCAGTTGGTTACTATGATAGCTATAGCTTTAGCTGTATCAAGAAAAATCTCATTCTAGTGTGAAATCAAAGATCTTTGCTTTTATTCTGCTTGTGTCATGTTCTGCCAACTGACTCTGCTATGAAGTCATGAGAAGGGAAAGTCACAGAAGAATTATCTTCATCTGGGTAACTTTGTATTTGGGTAAGCAGGGAAATCACAGTATCTTTAACTAGGTTATTTCTATTTATACTTTGTCTCAGTTGTATTCTATGTCCTAGTAAGGATAAAGGGCAAGTTTGCAGACTTCAACTTTATTTTTATTGATGTAGTATTGGAATACCACACTGTGTATGTTTTAAGAGTATAGAGTATAAGTTTCCCCTTTCAAATATGTGTTACCACAACACATCCACACCAAAGTTCTAGTATTCCTCCACCAGATTCCACTACACCACTTCTGCTGGTTACTTCAGCTTTCTTCCATAATGAGAACTGTAGTCAGAAACCAAAGCCTTGGTTTTGTCTTGTTTTGTATTTTTTATCCTAGATAAGAGTAACATCATTCAGTATTTGATTTTCTTCTTTTAATTTACTTCAATTAGCATGGTCCCCTCAAATGACATCCAAGTTGTCACAGGTGGCAAGATTTCATTTATTTTTATTACTATGTAGAACCCCATTTTATATAGGTACCCCAACTTTATCACTTACACACTTGCTTTTAAAACTAAAGGACCAAATTATCAACCATACGCAAAGAAATATTTGAATTAGATCAAAGAAATGCATAGTCCTTGAGAATAAAGTGTGAGTATTAAAAGTACAGATGAAGTGGATCTTGAAGTATGAACCTCAACTTTCCCATTAGTTTTATGAGCAAAGCACTCAATTTTCTCTGCCTGTAATTTGTCATTTTTAAAATGAGGGACAGTGACACATTAACACACACCTAAGTATGTTATAAAAATTAAATAAAATAACACTTCTACATGCTTATCACAGCATAGATACTCATCTGAAAGGTGACCTGGGTATAAAAATGAGAAAGCTTATCAGTTTTCTTGATTTGAAGCTTCTATCTTAAGGTTGGAATGAGTACAGATACATTAATAACACACATATAATTGGATATTCAATTGCATGGTCAAGTATCTAAATTAAATACATTTATGTCCAAAGATATGTATCTTATTTGGGGAATATTTAAATCACCATAACCAAATATTGGCAATAAACTTGATTATATTTAAAAGAAATACTAATTTTTTATGATAGTATCTGATTGTCAAATAATCCTCTTCAACTGGCCAGAGTCAAGGCCTCACCTCTATCTTGGCCCTCACAAACTCCATGTTCTGTGCTGCTGAGGGCAGCTCATCACTAGGTGCTTTGGGACAAGGCAGCTGTATCAAAACAGCTCAAGGGAGCAAGGCAATTTGTATCACCTGGTGATACAATGTCTGTGTTTGTACACAGGTAGAAGAAGCAGATTGAGTAAAAAATTAAAATCCAGTCACAGAACTATTTACCTAATGCAACTGGAATTTGAGCTAAATTATCATAAATATATAGTTTTCTATTAAAAATTGCTATATCCTTAGCACTTAAAATTTATGATTTATTTATAATAAACTTGCTTAATCTTTTGTGAATGAAATTTCTTCCTCTTTGGAAGGGATTTGCCCTCTATAATGTCACAGAGGAAGCGCATGCCAAGAGGCTGCCAGGAAATACCAGGAGCAGGTACACTCAGAAGGGGTCCAGAGATGTTCTAGTTTCAGGTGGGCAAGTGGGTTAGATCTGGAAGGTCAGCCCTGGATAGAAGGTTTGACAGCTGCCAGTCCCATCATTCAGAAGCACAAATGAGCTAGAGGTGCTGCCTGAGTGAGTAGCAGAGGCAATTTCAGCATTTGTGTCTGAGAATATTTTAATCACCAAATAAACATAGGCAGAAACAGGTAGGGGCTTTGGTCAAGATGGAAAGGAGGGTAGAGAGGATAAAAGGCCTCACATACAGAAAAGAGACTGAATCTGAGAGCAGTGGAAGTGAGGCCTTAGCAACTCAGACTACCTCCTTCAGAAGGTTTGTGCTGTGGTGATGTGGTGATGGGTGCAATACTGGTAAATCAGCGCCCTGTAATAGTGATGAGGGTGAACTGAGTACTGGGGTGGGGGGAGAATAGAGGCATGGCATGACTCTTGTTAGAATACTTGGAAATATGAGTATACTGTATTAGCACAGAAATAGGAAGACACTTATATTTCCCAAGCTTCTCTCAGGAGAGAGGGCCTAGTGCCAAGACATTTATACATATTATCTCATCAATTCCCCACAGCTACGCTGTTCTCCCTATTATTAACCCAATTTTACAAATGAGGCATCTGTGATTCACAGAGTTTCTGTACTTGCTTGAAGTTGGATTGATGATTAGCGGCAGGGACAGAATTTAAACGCAGGAAATTGAGGTGTAGGGAATTTGCGTCATTTGACTATTCGTTCTGCTGAAATAAACATTTCGTCTTTTCTGGGCACCGGGCATGCTGAGCAGACCATGCTTCTGGTCTCAGCAGTGAATGACTCTCACTTCCAGAAACTGTAGCAGCTGCACAGCTGGCAGATTGAGTCAGACAGCGACTGCCCACAGATTCTACTGCCTTCGATCGAATCCTGTGGCAATTATCCCTTGAGAATTGCTCAGACAGTATTTGAAGTTATATTTCAAATGGACAAACTAATTGTGGAGTTTGTTCCTAAATCATTGCTTTCATTTCGTGGCAACAAAGCACTTGGACTTCAATCTCTTTTCCTCCCCAGCGAATTCCTTCCCCAGCCCCCACTCCTTTATTTGTCAGCTAACAATCGCCCTGGTATCCTGCAATTGGCTCTCAAAATTAACTGAATTTGGATAATGTTCTCCAGGACTGGAGACCTTCCCTCACCACAAAACTTAGAGCTCACTGAACCTTCTCTGTTTTAGCAAAGTAAGGAGACTTGATCATGTCTTTCATACTCTATTTTGTAATTACTTTTATTTTGCAAGTAATAAAATGTAACTCAAAAAATGCAATGAATAATCACCCAGAGACAATGATTGTCCGGGTTAATGTGTATCCTCCAGGTTCTTTCCCTCCTTGAATACACATCCAATATTTCATTGTGCTTACTGTGCTTGTGGCATATTCCTTGGGGTCCAGCTGCTGATCTGAGGCTAGAGTCTGATAAGTATCTTTGGAACCTCCTTATTTGAGTTTTATGCTTCCTTGGTGGTTTCACTCAGCACCAGCAGAGTTGGGCAAAGGAGGGAACTCTCATTTCCCTCTCTTTTTTTTTTCTTCTATGTTACATTTTCCTCTGCTCAAGTCTTTGTTCTGGAAAACCACCAGTCAATCTTTCCAGGTGTCTCCAACTTAAAGCTTGAATGATTGCCACCAGTTACAAACCTCCATAATAGCCATGCTATATTGCCTGAAATACATTATGGACAATTTTAATTTTATTACCAAAACTCTTATAGGATATAGTCAATCACTCAATCTGCAGTCAATCCACATAGGTTTTTTCAGAGTGCATGTTACTGTTACTTCCAGGACATGTGGGATGTGATATGGTTGAGAGTCCAAAGAATTTGCAGGTTCTTCAGTGAAATTCAGTTCAGGATATTTATTGAACACTTAGTAATCCCAGGCAGAAATTTTCTGCTGGTGGTAAAATAGTAAATCAATGAGTCTGCTTTTCTAGAAAAGCAGATTCAGGCATGCAAAAAAAAAAAATGCAAGGAAGAAAAGAAGACGAGAGGGAGGAGAAAAAGGAGGTGGGAGGACTCCTTATGGATATTTAAGTCATGTAAGCACTGAAAAAGTACACTTGTGCAATCTGGGTATGCAGGAACAGTGCAAAAGAGATATTTCCATAAAAGGGGCAGACACCATGTTCCCTGTCCCCACTGACAAGCAACCACCTGGGATCAGCTACTGGGAACCAATAGGGAACTAGGTTGCAGAGTTGAGTGGTCAGTTGAAGCTGTATCACACAGAAGGCAGGTGGATTCAGGGGAGTCATGTGCAGAAGTATGTGTTCCTTGGTTTTGGAACACATGGTTTTGGTTCAGGGACATGGAGGGAACACATAGAGGTGAGCCATGTAGAGACACTTGAGACATGTGGGTGAGAGACATGTGGGGAGGCTGACATTGACAGCCATTATCTTGATTTGTACTTTGGTTTGATAACTACCGTTCCCGACTTGTCTGGTCACTTTCACCACCTTCCCATGTTTCCCTACAAGAAGGTGCCTTAGACTTGTGTCAAGATATCAGACCTAAGTGATCCTGCATCAGGCTGACTTGACGTGGGCATTTACCATTAAGGGGATGGGTAACTTGGGGTTTTTTATTGGAGAGTGAATATCTTCACTTCCCTCTATAGTATTTGTAATACTGTTATAAGGGGGATAGGAACACCCCCGTTTAAATTTTTTTTTCTATGCATTTTTCTGCCTGCGCGCAGCAGCTGCTCAGATATTAAACCTTAACAACCAGGATAGACAAGAGATTTATTTACAGATACGGAAAAAAAACAAACTGAAAGAGTTTACACCCTCACAAATGTTTTAAACAGAATAGAGCCCCACTTCTGCTCCTCAAGGAGCTTTGTGGGGTTTACCTCAGTTTTAGGGCACTTCTGGTTGGAAATGCCAGGACCTTGACTCCCAATCCTGTAGC
>PVHY01015738.1:0-35351 GCA_004024945.1 Uropsilus gracilis | reverse complement strand
TATATTAAACCCTCTGTCCATTTTTAACCATCTTTGGATTTTGGTTGTTGAATTCTGTAAGGTGTTTATAGATTTTTGATAGTAACCTATTTTCTGATTATTGAATACAAATAACTTCTATTCAGTAGTATTTTCTTATGTTTTATATATATGTTTCACAGTGCAGAAGCATTTTAGTTGGATATAGTAGCATTGATTAGATTCTCTTTTGTTCCTATTGATGTTGAAGACAAATCACAAGATACCACTAAGATCAATGTCAAAAAGCTTATCTCTGTTTTCTTTTATGTGTTTTATGGTTTAAACCTAATATTCAAGTCTTTAATGTATTTTGTGTTAATGTATTATGAGGAAATATTCTAGTTTCATTCTCTTGCATGTGGCTGTCCAATTTTTCCAACACCATTTCTTGAAGAAACTTTCCAAATGGATAAGTTTTGATGCTTGTACATTTTTCCATCAGAGGTTTTTACAATGATAGATTAAACTATTACCTAGTTTTGTACATATAGGTTGATTAGATTTTTAAAATAGCATAAATATTATGATAAATACTTTTGCATGTATGTCTCTTTACACATAGCTGAATTTTCCTCCAGAATAAATTTGTGAATGTATTTATAGGCTAATAGGCTAATTTTTCCAAAATATAAGAACACAGACACTTAAGTCTCTAAATTTTCCTTGAGAAAATAAGTACTATATGAGCAAAGTATGAGGATGATCATATTATATGCACATTTATTATAGCTATTTAATTTTAACAAAAACCAAAAAGTTTGCAAGATAAAAAATTTACCTTTTTAATTTGAATTTATATTTTTTCAGCTTCTTTTGTGAATTTAGTATTTATTTCTTTGTTCATTTTTCTTTTTTTTAAAAAAATATTTATTTATATATAAATTTCACATCTCTGTGATCTCTGGGGTTATCCCCTCTCCCCTGACCATTCCCACTCTGTCCCATCCCCCCTCAGGTTGTGTACTTCAATTTGGTTCTCGCTTGTTTTGTCTTTTCTTCATGGATTTTTATCTTTCCCATGTCCCATATAGTAGTGCAACCATTTGGTTTCTGTTCATTTTTCTATGGGATGTTTTTTCCTCATTGAATGTAAGCACTCTTTGCATATTAAGGTTGCCAGTCTATTCTATTATTTTTAATTGTAAAGCTTTTTTTCAATTGTTAATTGCCTTATTATGTATAAGCTTCTTGTATATATAGAAGTTAATTTTTGCCACGAAATCTATTTCTTCTTTTACTAACATGGTAAGAGAGCCGTCTGGCACCCAGAGTATATAATTATTTTTCTATTTTCCTCTTTTCATATAAATTTGTATCAAAAATTTACTTTGGAGGATGTGTCAAATGAGTATTTAATTTCTGTGGAACAGTTGATTTTCTAAAACTTATCTGGAAAGTGTTATCTTTTTCCTGCTCAGTTTGTCTGCTACTCTTCCCTCATGATTCATCTCGGATATACAGATATTTTATACACACACCATATACTTTTTAATCTGCTTTGTTATTTTTATCTATTATTATTGCACCTTGATAATTATAACATTGTAATTTAACACAGTTGTAGTGCAAATTGAATAACTTTTTCCTCCTCATCTTCAGGAATGCTGCTCTCAAAATAAAGAGCACTACAGTATTAACCAACCTGACAAATTTCACATTCTTTCTTGAAAATGTTTAGTTCATTATAACTTGTAATCATTTAGAATTTCACCTTTAAAATGAAGATCTGTCCTGCAATCAATGTTAGCAAAGAGTACTTGTAAAGAGTTATCATCATATTGCTGTCACTTCAATTGCCTTTTGTGCACTGCTGGTTTATATGTTAAATTTATACAAAATTTAAGATGACCTCAAGATTACATTATGCATTAAAAATAAGTTATTGTATAATCAGAATGATGGGAAAATTGAAGAGGAGGGCATATTTGTTGTTTCAAGGAAGGCTTAAAATTCATAATATCTATCAAGAGAAACACCGATGTCCTTCATCTGATTTAAGCAGGAAAGATATATTGAAACTGTTACTGAGTGACAATGAAAGGATGCTTACCATGCACGAAGCAATGCAACAGAAGACACAAGAAACTGTCAAATCCCTTGCAATAGGGAAAATAAATTTCAGTAATGAGGAACATGTGTGACTAGTGCAAGTTTTGTGAAATGCTCTTTTTATAGCATGACACATTTAAATTATTAAAATTTTTTACTGACTTTGAACAGAAGTTGCTTAACTTTTAGCATCATGTGATTCAACCAAATAAAAATGTGTTGATATCAAAAATTGCGTAGTATGTATAAGTGATTTAGGAGACACTACTGGAGATAGTGAAACTCTTGAAAAAATTCTGAGTCATTAAATCTCTTGAAAGCACTAGGATTATATAGTGACAAAATTTCTGTCCAAACAAGTCTAACTGCTAAGAATTTTTTTAATCCAAAAAAAGGATTGCATTAAAATTTAATTTTCAGCATTGGACTTACATAAAATAATGCTACATCTTATGAAAACACAACATCTTAAATTGAATGGAAAAAAGTATTTGCCATCTATACGTATAGTGAATTTGCCTTTATGTTATAGTACACTGAATAGATTTTTAGAGTTCCAACAATTATAGCATTAAAGTTCTTAAAGAACATAATAGCATTACAGCTTCTGTATAGGAAAAACTATCTCAGTAAGTCTGAAAACATAGAAGTGGTTCTTCCAAACCCAAATGATATGTAAGGGTGAACTTTCCAAGTTCCTTTCCCTTATAGTAATTTTTTGACAGCCATAATCATTTGAGGCAAATTTAAGTGTTATTTTCTATGAAACTAGGACTTCAATAGCTTCATTTGCAAACAACTTTTCTGTAAAGCCTACTCAGAACCATGAGAGATTCACTCTTATTGTAAGTAATGTTTGAATTTGAATGTTTATTTTCTTCATATATGTACTTAATGCAGATTACAAATGCAAATTTATATTCATTGTCCCATCTTTCCCAGTCTCCCAATAGTTTTAAAGGATTCTCTTTTCCTGTAATTTATGTTCTCTTGTTATCACAGTCTTCCTAGGTCTTTCTAGGTGTTCTTCCCTTTCCCCTTTTGTATTAGCTGGTATTTCTGGCACTCTTATAAAGTATAAAATGCCTTTTCTATCTCTTACATTTCTCTGTCCCGTTTCCCCCTATACTAAATTTGCAATCTCAGGAGCATGGTCATTACCAAGAATGCCAAATGTAGGTCAATTGATGTTGCTGTGAAAAGCACTCTATAAAGAGGGAAGCATATAGCTTCTTCATGCTTACTACAGAGAAAACACAAGATATACAATGGTGTTTTGAGAAAAATGGTGACTGTATGCTCTAATTCTCCCTGTGTAATGTCACTCCAAAAGGTATTAGGAAAATAAAAGCTTAATAAATTGAACATATAATATATGCAACATATTTAAATTATAATTTATAACAATCTTTTCTTTTTCCCCTGCTGATTGTGATAGCAACTTACCATCTACATAATTCTTAAATTTCCGTATTTTCATAGACTTTATTATAACTCTTTTTGTTGCAATTTTAGAAGGTGTATAAGGCACAGAATCAGATCTGGAGTTATTTCAGGGTAAGAAAACTATCATTTCTTTGTAGGCTTGGTGATTTAAAAGTAAATTCATAAGCATTTGACTATTCTCTCAGTTTAAAGTTAAGCCTGATTCTTTTCCCCTTAATTGGGAGCTAGACTAGTGACTTGCTTTTAAAAAATAGAATATGGTAGATGTGATGGTATGTGAATTTTGAGATTGGTTGTAAAGAAGATATTCTCCACCTTTCCCACTTACTATTTGAGTAATTGCAGCCACCATTTTGTGATAAAAAATTAATATTTTTGTCTAATAGTCAGAAAAGAACTGAGACCTCTTACCAACAAATGAGTGACCATCTCAGAGGCAGATCTGTTGATGCCAGTAAAACCATATGATTTCAGGTCCAGCTGTCATCTTGTCTGTAACCTCAAGGTCCCTGAGTCAAAATACTCAACTAAACCTATTCCAAAGTCTTGATTCATAAAAGCTGTAATATAGTAAATGTTCTAAATTGCTAAGTTTGAGGAGTAATTTATGATAGTGAACTAAACAGAAAGACAATTATAGTCAAGGTAAAATACCTATAAAACATTTGCTGGTCAAAATAACCCTTTTCTCAGATAGGAGTTTGAGGAGGTTGAGGTTATAGCTACCTTGTCCACCCCAGTTTATCCAATAATCATACTGTCTTAATCTCTTTTCCTTTGTCACCAGATTCACATGTATGTAAGGGGGGGTGTATTCTCATGTTTTGAGCTCATCTTATGTAAGTGGGAAGATGATATGCCTATCCAAAAGTCCTGCCAATCTACTTTGCTTCACATATCATCATAATTTCAAGTTCTGCAATTTTTAATTTGCAGAATATTACAATTTGTAATTTGTAATATTCTAACCTTAAGATTCAAATCGACCACGTACATCATTAGTGATAGTTTTTTAAATTCCAAAAAAGGAAGAAAAAATCAGATAGCAACAGTTGTTGAGGTACTGAATAAACCACTATAACTAGGTATAAGGACTAGGTAAAATTAATGTGTTTATTATGATTCCTGCTTCCATTCTATCTGTTTATTATGGATACCAGTGTCTTGTGAGGTTTTATGGGCAGTGATGAGACATAATAATTTAAAGAATATTGTGATGATTGCAGTAAAGAAGAAACAGATCATTAGTAGAAATACAAAATAAATGGTCCCTGTGAAATTTCATTAATCTTCCAATGTTCTATCATACTCTTATACATGATTTTTCTGATTTGGGGATATAACGATCTGTCACTCAACTGACTCCAATTCTTCTTTCATTACCTGCAATCATAATGTTCCACTAGCAGTCAGACCTTGTTAGGAGACTGTGGTCCAAAGAGACATTTCAGTGCAGGGAATACTAAGATAAAATTACACCTATTGATTATTATCAATGCAAATAAAATGTTTATTATAGAATATAAAAGCATTAGTGCCAAAAAATAAATTCTTAAAATAAATGTAAACATTCAGATATGCTCTGAGCTGCTGTGAAGCATAACCCTGGTTTATTTCTGAACTTGACTTGACTTTTTCAAATTGAGTTTGTAAAATTGAATTTAGAGTCTCCTTGGTACATGTACATGGTGAAGGATTTGGAATATTGCTGTTTTTCAAATGAAAACTTTGTCTGCATTCTATAAATCAAAGGCCAAAACTTAAGTTTTCCTTTTCAACCTAGCTACTTAAATACTACTTTAAAAGGGAAGACTGTATATATTAATGGTAGTTAAAAAAGGTAAAAGAAACAATTTACAGGTATCTTCAAACTGTACTGACCCTCAACAAAACATCTTGGAGAACAGGTGGAGGTTTTCCGTACCTTCCTCATTTGCATTCTTTTGCTAAACACAATCTTGGTAAAGGAGGAAGTAACTAAACAGTATAGTATGAGACCTTAAAACGAGCCACATATTAAAGAGGAGACATAAGAAATAGATCAGGGAGGATACAAGAGTTGCTGCAACTGTTAGGTTGAGGGATTTTAGGGGAATCGTATTATGGGGAGGACTTGGATATTTGCTACCTGTGTGAAATGAGTTGACAGGATTAGAATGAGTATTTCCAATGGTTTGTGGACATATTCCTCCTTAGGTATTTTTTAATGAATGATTGCTGTAAAAATTTACACTGTTTTTCAGTTACTTTGGATGCTGAACTAATGCATCTTTAACATAAAATCATGTCTGTAAGGGGACATGAAACGGACTTTGTATAATGTTATAAAATTTTCTATGAGAACGACGGAGAAAACTGACTCAAACTACTCCTTTCCTTTAAATATCTTAGACCAATTTATGATGCCTCCCTTAAGTAACAATTATATAACACACATCAAAGTCTTCACTATTATTTTGAGAAATTGAAACTCAAGAAATAATAAAATCTAATATGCAAATATAAATGAATAGCAACAACCACATAAATGGCAAGCATGGCTGGGCAGGGGGCCTGGCAGGCAACTGTTCTGTCCAGTACCACTCCCCCAAATTGCCAGCATCTTCCCATTCTTTCTCTGGGTTCTCTCTCTGCTATTGTCTCTCTCACCTACTCTGTATTCACACCACTGGACATTGTGCTGGTAGCAATACTAGCACATTACCGCTCCTTCCATTGTGCTTCCGCTCCTACCATTGCCTCCACTTTTAGCCCTGCTTCTAAGCTCAGGTGTGCCCACTTGTGCATGGGCATGCCCCACGCTCTCTGGGTCCAGGTGTCCATGATTACAGGTGTTTATGCCCTCTACCCAAGAACCTTTTGCAATAACACCATCTAGGCCACAGTTGGTAGCCACAGAGGATAGTGACATCAAAAGCCTGAATAACTCATTTATCCTACACCATGATTCCAAAAGAATGATTGTTCTTTTCTGTTATGTTCTGGAAGTTCTGTATCGCTGTACTCTAACCTTATCTGTCTCCAGTGGTCTAGCCATTGGCTTTATGTCTTGTTAATGGTACTCATTTTTCTCCTATTTATGGTAATTCAGGTTACAATTTCATTACTGGTCTTTGATTTTGGTGCTTGTTACTGAATTCCAGTTCCCCCCATGCTGATCTTGGTTTCTCTTTCTTGGTTCCATTATTAAATGGTAGGCCTCATGGGCACCATTGCATACAACTACTTTCTATTTTCCTTTGAATCCTTTGAAAATGTAATAAAAAAATAGCAATCAGAGTCACTCCTTATTTTCACTGGAACTGCAACTTATTAAGGTCTACTTTATTGTGGAGCACATTATTTGAAAATAGCAAATAAACAGGAGTTTGTAGGGTTTAAAATGGAAATGCATAATTTACTCAACTTTTTTATTTTTTAAAGTAAAAATATGAAAGAATAAACCACTGGTATAATAGATCAGTGTACTAAGTGCTAAGGCTTGTCATTTCTCAAAATGCTCAGTTAAATTTTGGTTTAGAAAAAAAAGTCTATCATTGCAATCATAATGAATATTGCCAAGTACACTTGTTATGATGAAAAGAATAGGGCAAGTCCTTTATTTTGTTAACACAAGATATCGAGAACAAAAAAAAATTAGAGAAAAGTACTAGTCAATGATAACAATCTAATTGTGAAAACTGAATCCTTCATTAGAAAGCCAACTAAATCATACTTGAAATTTTTTAAAGAAAATTTCCATCAAAAGTTGAGAGGCAGATATACACCTCTATTTTCAGAATTGTTCTTATAAGTTTCAGATTTGTGAGTAGCGATAACATATGGCTAAATGTGTGATGCAAACAAATACCAGTATATATCTGAGAAACTCTTACTAGGGTATTTTTGTATGATGTGGAGAAGTGGAGACTGATAATATGATGTATTTCTGATATCTTGATTACATATGCAAAAAAGATCATCAACCAAATCTTACCTCTTCTTTATTACGAATAACTAATTTCTTATTTAAAGGATTTTAAGTTAGAGCAGTTAAAATATGAGCCCCTATTG
The DNA here is from genome assembly GCA_004024945.1 of Uropsilus gracilis. NCBI lineage: Eukaryota > Metazoa > Chordata > Mammalia > Eulipotyphla > Talpidae > Uropsilus > Uropsilus gracilis. The sequence goes on along the minus strand of PVHY01015738.1, from coordinate 27,782 downwards.
AGCACATATTACACATAATTCAATTCACTAAGACACAAATTCCACTTGAGACAAATTATCACTGAACTTGACCATTTATGTTCGTATCCCCAACTTGTCAAGGGGTTTCTGGCTAAATGGAGGATTTGGAATATCTCATACTGGCTAAAAAAGTTTAAAGGGAAAAGTAACAGTTGAGGGAGGAAATCCGTACTGTGAAAAAATTAACAAAGGTATAAAATAATAATAATTCATTAAAAAAAGGGAAAATATAGAACATAAATTCCAGTTAAAAATACAAATTGGAAAAAAGTATAATCTAGGAAATAAAATAAAGCTTTCCATAATATTTTATTCTAAAATCAATTTAATTATTTATAATTTAAACTCATAAAAAAAGAGGAGGTGAGAAAAAAAGTCCTCATGTGTCTTATACTTTAGTAGTGAAAAGGAACTTTGCAAAACCAAGAAAAGAAATTGAGTTAAAACTTACATGTAAACATAGAAATGTAATAAATTAGAAGAAACAAGGAACAGATCAGATACAACTGGAAACAAAAAAGATGCAGAGACTTCTAATTTTACTATCAAGCAGTAGTAATCTAAATAGTATGGTATTGGAACAAAAAGGAATGGAGACAAATGGAATAGAGAGCTCAAAAATAAAAAAACACATCTATGTACAGTTAATTTTTGTAGGAGTGAAGACCCTACAATGGAGAAAGTCTCTTCAAAAAATGACACTGGGAAACATGTAAGGTCATATGTAAGATAAATGAAGTTATATTATTATTATTTAGCACTATATACAGAAATTAATTCAAAATGGGCTAAAGACTAGAAAATAAAGATTAGAATTAAATCAGTATACCATAAAATGGATAGAAGAAAACATAGACTATATTTTCCTGGATGTAGATTGTAGAGGTGATTATACTAAGTGAAATAAGTCAGAAAATGATAGATAATTATTGAATGGTTTCTCTCCTTTGTGAGATGTCTATAATCAAAGCAAACAAACAAGCAAATTACTAAAAAAAACTTCTATATTCTGTTAAAATATAATAGTTATTAGAGGGGGAAGGGAAAATGTTGAGAGGAACTGGGAGGGAATATCTCTTTGGTTGTGGGAATGGTACCAGAACTTTGTTGCTAGGTGAAGTAAAACATACATATGTAAAAGTGAGCATGCACTCCCAACATGGATAATTCTATTAATCAATAAAATTATTTTCAAATAGATAAACTATCTAATGGTAAAAAGATAAACATGCCAGGGAGAGAATTTGAGATAACTACTAGATTTGTAGGAGAAAGACTATAATATCACTCAAGTGAATGTAACATAGAGAAGACAAAGGTCACACAACATAAACACAATTGCAAATCCCTAGTGAAGGATCAAACAAAAATAACAGCAAAATTTTTCAGGGAGATAAAGTAAAACAACTGCATGTTCACAAGAGATGATCTCATCATGATAAAATATAACTTGCATGATCAATGTTAAAGCACAGCCTTGTTCAACGATTGAAACTTAACATGGAAAATTTACGCATTCATCGCAAAGTAGGAGGTGAAAGTGGGGAAAACCAGAACTGTTTCAAGTTTCAGGCTTCTCTCCAGTGCTGCTTTGTACCAAAATATAGCTGAACTCTGAGTGGAGTGGATGACCTGAGAATGTTAACTCAGCCAATCTCTAGTTCTAGCTGGAAAACCACGGAAAGATAATTTCATGCATAACAGAACATGGGAATACAACATTCATGAGTTCTTCCTGAAACAACTTCACAATGATGTTATTCATCCTGCTGAATGAAGACTCAAGAGAATTGAGAATCTATGTAGTAAAATTACAGAGGGAGTCAAGTGTATTGTCAACATTGAACATGAAGTGGTAGAATAGGAAGGTGATGAGTAAGTGCAAGAGCTTATCTTTCATGATCTGGGATCAATTAATAATTAAAAAACATAATGATTCCAACTTCTTAGTGACTTTTTCCTAGTCTACTTTAAAAAATAAAAGCAGTACTTTTAAGAGTAACTTTCAGTTCACAGCAGATTGAGTGAAAATAGAGAAGTCTTACATACTCCAACTCTCACACACTTATTACCTCCTTTATTATTTGACATCCTTTAGTGATAAAGTGAATGGAATGACAGTAACACATTATTATGACCCATTGTTTATATTAGAGTTTACTTTTTGCATTCTATAGTCTATTGCATTGACAAAGGCATAATGGCATATATGCACCAAATGTATTATTATACAGAATAGATTTACTGCTCAAAAAATCTTCTATGCTCTGCCTATTTCCTTAGTAAAAACTGACCTTTGTATAGTAGTAACATACATTTGAAGAGGAGTGAACCTATTCTCCAAATCATATATAGTGTGTAAAGTAATTGTCTCAATTAAAAAGAATAATTAAAATGTTAGAAAATTTAAAACAGTGAACAAAAACTGATCTGATTATTCTTTCCAGTTTTGACTTTTCTATAAGGTAATATAGTTTAAATCACACAGTATTTGACTTTTTTTTTTTTTACTAATATCTTAGTCTGTTTGGACCACTACTACAACAACAGCAGCAATAACAGCAACAACAGAACATAAAATGAGTGACTCATAAATAACAACTATTTCTCTCACAGTTCTGAAGACTGACTGGGAATTCCATAACCAAGGTGTCTGTAGAATTAGTGTCTGATATAATTCTTTTCTTTATTCACAGAAACCTGTCTTTTCCCTATAACATGAATGATAATTCTCTTATTGTTGAATTCTAAGGATTATTTGCATATTTTGGATTATAGTCCTTTATCAATGTATCTTCCAGCCCGTGTTTCTTGACATTGTCTTTCACAGAACTCTTTTCTCAATGATCAGTTAACTACAGTTGGGTTTATTTCTGGGAACTATAGCCTTCTCTACTGATATATTTATCTCTTCTTTTATCAATATCACCTTGTCTTGATTACTGTTTTACAGCATATCTTGAAGTCAGTCTTCTGATTTGCTTTTCTTCAGTCTTGATTATTCTGGGTTTTTATAAACATATTTACAACTAATATAAATCTTCTTTCAAGTAGTGCTATGTTACTTCACAGTTTGTACAAATACTTATAATAACAAAATATCCCTAATTACCCCGTTGTATCATTATTTTCATTTATTTTACTTATACTAAGCACTTAGTAGCATATAGACACTATATATATAAGTTCATATACAAACATATATGCATGCACATATACTAATATGCATGTAAATGTATCTAATATACATGCATATATATGCTTTGGTGTATGTAAGTGAAATGACAATAAATGTATATATAGTATATATATACATATAAAGCATATGTATATATGTATATATGTATATAAAGCATATGCTTTATTATATATACTATATATACATTTAAAGCATATACATATAAAGCATATATACATATAAAGCATATATAGTATATATACATATAAAGCACATATAATTTACTTTATTATTGATATTATTTTGAATAAGCTAATACTTGTTAGGTCAATTAGGAGTAAGATAAATAAGTTTTTATTTTAACTTCATTTATTATCTGAACTCTATGTAGATATGAGTTTCTGTTCTATATAATTTTCCTTCTTTTCATGAACTTCCTTTACTATTTGTTACAATAAATTTTCTCAATTTTTGTTGTCTAAGAAAGTATTACTCTTTCATTTTCAAATGGTCATTTCACAGAATTCTAGATTCATGTAATCCTTCTCTTAAGAAAGGAAAATATTTCATTCTATTCTAGTCTTCTTCCATGTCATCTGCAGAGAAGTTAGATCTAATTTCTACCTTTGTTCTCTAGATGAGTTGGTCTTTTTCTTCATCTTTGAATTTTGAATTTCTATAAATAGAAAGTGATATATCTAAGTGTACTTTTTTTTTCTATTATCTTTGGTGTTTTTTTGAGCATTCTGGACCTGTGGTTTGGTAGCTGACTTTAATTTCTTAGAAATACTTGAAACTGCAGTAAATAGGTCATAAGTCATTTGGTGGTAGATTATGCTATAAAAAAAAAGTAATCTATAGTTCTATGTTTCGGTTTCAATGCTTTAATGAGCCTGTGTGCCTAAGTTGCAAACTTCAGTTTTCATTTTGCACCTCTTTGGGTGGGAAAAGGGAGCTAAAGGGGTCTGGCATTGGGTATTTCCCTTGCACCCGGTTGGGTTGGTTCTGACAAAACTCCAAATGATCTGTTAAAAATGTTTCCCACGATGGCTGGCCTTGTTAGGAAAAGAATGCGCTCATGTGTTTTAAAACTGACACTTTCCCCTCTACCTGTGGGAAGTCAGGGGACCATCCCCTGTAGAGCTCCTGGAAGTAAAAGACACAAAATGTGGGGTCCACCTAGGTCCCTAAGAGACTTTCTCAGATTTGTTCACCGGAATCTTCAACAATTTGTCAATTACAAAGCAGGCTTTTCTATCCTGTTGTCAGTTCTTGTAGAGGTTATTGCTCTGAGTTCTACTTCCCTATGTTGTTTTTCTTTGTGTCCCAAGGTCTGTCAATCTCTTCAGTATTGGGCCTGCAATTTGCTCTGTGATTTCACCTTTCTGGCATATCTAAGAACAGTTGTTGTTTTTTTAGTTTGTTCAATTTTATTTACCTGTTGTTAGGAAGCAGTAGTGACTTCTAAGATCCTTGCATGCTAGAACGGACCTGCAAGTTTACATTTGCCTTTTAAGATAGAGCAATAACATAGAATTAAAATATGTTAATTTTAATGAAATTTTTCTTGTCTACTTGAATATTTACTTACCTTTCCATTTTGATTTGTAAATGAAAAGGCGTGTTTCTATTTCTTGGGTAGAACTTTCAATGACTTCTTGCATTCTATTTTTTATATTATAAATTATTTAAAAATAATACATATATTCATTATATATATGTATGCATATATATATATATTTCATATTATTGTGATCCCTGGGGGTCACCACCTCCACTCCCTGGCCACTTCAGCTGGTCCCCTACCACAGTTGTGTACTTTTGTTTGCTTGTCCATGTATTAGTGAAACCATTTAGTTTCTGTCTTTTTCCTTCTGACTTGTTTCTGACAATATGATTTCTTCTAGGTCCATCCACGTTACCAAAAAAATCATCAAATTGTCATTTTTAATTGATGCATAATATTCCATTGTGTATATATACCACATATTTTTCATCCAGTTATCTGTCTTGGGGCATTTGGGTTGTTTCCAGGTCCTTGCAATACATATATTCATTTTAAAAAAGCAATAGATGCCTTTAAAGGAAACACCTCAATAAAATAGATTTTTGTCTCCATGAGATAAACAGTAACAGGGACAACTATACATTTCTGCTTTAGTTTGTAAAGAATTATAAAAATAGTTCATGAATAGCACTCTTAAAACCAAGTTGATTTTCATTTCCATGTTCAATGTCATCTTTTCATAACATGCTAGAAACAAATAAAGCTTGCCAGATCCTAAACTAGAATCTTCAAGCTTTATTAAGATGAGAACCAATTTGAATGTATGCTTTTATTCTTTTTCAAAATTATATTATAAATGAGCTGTTCTTGCACAATTATATTTTTATTTCAAACATATAGACACAAATAGAAATAATACAATGTCACTTATAAAAGCTAATCAATTTAATCAATTTGCCTTATTTGCTTTGGATCTTCTTTCCCCTACAAAAAAATGGATACAACTATAGGCTTTTGTGAGCCTATCCTCATTCACTCATCCTGTTCTCCAGAATTGGATCATATTCAATATTCATTGTACCACAATGAAATTTTAGCAGTGATCACATCCATATAGAATCTTAGTAATTATTTTTGAAACTTCTAGGATATATTGAAATGGTTTGATCCCTTCCCACTCCCAGTAATATGTTATCTATTTAATCAGTACAGTTGTGGTTTGTCACATATGGCTGTATCTGTTGTAAACACTGAAAATCCAGAGAGATTAATAGTTGAGTCCAACCTTGAAAAACTCCACTGTTGATTTTCATTAAAATTCAAAATTTCCCATTAAGTATTAATAATGTTCATTCCTGTTTTGCAGTTGCCATGTAAACAATGAATTTCATTTGCATTGGAAGGAGCTATAACCTATTCAGAGATTTTAACTGTCCTATAGGACTACATCACTTTTGTTTGGTATGTAGAGTTCCTGTTCAGAAAGCAAGCAAAGATGAAATATGTCTTTCACAGTAATATATAAAAAATGAAACAGCAGCAATGACAGGCTTAAGGCATTAAGTTACAAGTGACCCAAACAAGTTAGAAATTTGTCTTCCATTTAGAAGGGCACTGTTTCAGTCCTCATGACTTTATGATGACTTTTAAGCCAACGGGGTCACAAAGATTTAGACAGTTTTGCATACAAGATAGGGCCAAATAATCAGTAATCTGTCTTGCCTTGACTAGAGTCTCACTAGTGCCCATTAAATTTTGAAGTTGAAAGTTTGAGCGTGTACTAAGGAAGATCAAGCGTCTCCTTGGTCTGAAACATCCTGTGACCAACGTGCATAAGCTGAGTGAGGGAAATCCATCAGAGGATATGATAAAAGTGAGGATAGTGAAATTCAAAGCACCAGACATCCAGTGATGGAGAAAAAGAACAAAGCCTCCCTCTTCCTATAAGAAAAGACCAGGAGTTTCTTGGAGGAAAAGTGACAAAGTTCTGAGCTGCAGGGCACTGGCTTCCAGATAAATCAGAGAAGATGAAATAGAAGTTCTATAACCTGTGCTGATATGCTGCCTTGCCCTGAAAAGTTCATGGTACTTTATAGATAACATCTAATTAAACTTTACAACATGGTTGGGAGAAAGGAATCAAGTGTTATTGCCCCTGTTTTACACACAGGAAACAGCATTACTCTGGGCCTCTTTTCACATTGTTAGCTGTGCACTAGAGAGGGAGCTTTCAATATGTCTTCAAAATCAACACTGTATCCATTCTTTTATACTGAGAACACCAAGAATTCCAATAGTTTTTATGAAATATTTAGGGGAGTGCAAGAAATCTGGATGAGTTTTCATCCTCTTACTGAATGCTACTTTCCCAGTGGAAGCTTTCACTCTCATATGTGAAGTACTGTTTCTGAAAACAACAGTGCAAAGAATTCCCATTTCAAAGAACAGAACATTGAGCGTTTGAGGGAGTTTGGAATATCACCTACCTTCACCAGGTGCATAATGGAATGAAGATTTGAGTCAGTTCTCCTCAACATAAAACTCAATCTCTCAATATAACACAGGATGAAATTCTTAACTCTAGACACTAAGTTTGAGAGCATTAGGGGTGGGTTGAAAAACATACATTAAATATCCTCCTTAAATTCCTTGCAAAGTTCATCATCACCTGATCCTTAGGTTTCTCTCCAGTCACAAACCTGTATATATCCTATACCAGGGATAATAGCTTATAGCTTTCAATTCTCCATTGTACAAAAAGTGTAGCCTCCATATCTTAAAACCCAGGTTCTCTTTTCTCTTTAACACTCATTAGAGTTTATCTTCTGAGCTTCACCATTACTGAGGGATCTCAGTTTAGGTGTTACTGTTTTGAAAGATTAGTTGGTGACCTTCCTGCATTTTTATTAGGGTTGGGCTTACCACCACTGTACCCCCTTCTCATTCTCAATCTTTAATTGCCTTTTACTTACACTCCATATCAGAACAACCATTTCTTTTTTATTGACTGGCAATAATAGGCACTCAATGAATTCATAGCAAATGAATGAATTGTGAGTCTTCAAATATTTACATTGTCTACCAAGATACTGCTCCAAACTGCCACTTTTTTTTTTTTTTTTGGTGGAACCAACTAAGAACTGTCAGGCACCCGACAGCCATGATTGCTTTCTCTCTGTGAGCCTCAGAAGTTGGGGACAGTTTTACCTTTTATGACGTAAAATATAGAGACAACTGCTCTCTCCACAGTACAATCACTCTCACCCAGAAGTCTATGGATTCCCTAGTGCATACACTTCTTGAATGCCCTGTTCAATTACAGATACTCCCCATTTCTGGTTCACTTTCTCCCTGGATGTGAAGTGAGTGTACCCAGGGTGACCATTCAGGTTAATGAATGTCTCCTGATCATGTAGTTCACATTCTTCTTGATTTGTTTCAGACATCCATTGGAAGGACTCACTGAGAATCAGAGTAGCTCTACTGCACTGCTCATTGCAACCACTTCTTCCACTGAAGACTGGTCCATATCCCTAGAATGAATGGATTAATCTGATTGTTGTTCCTTCCTTCACCCTTCCCTGCCCCTCCTACCCCCATTCCTAGTCTATTGTTTTGTCCTAATTTTACTCTTTCCTCTGGCTGACTTCCCACTAAAGACTCTTTCTATGAAAGCTCCTTGTTACTAAAGACTCCAGATGCCACCAGACCATCCCCCTCCCTCTTGAATGCACCCCATTTCAGCACATTTTTTTCTGTTCCTGATATTCACTTGTGTGGAATTAATTCAACCTCAACTTGACAGTCAAGGCTGATAGTTTCCTTTGGATAAACAGCATGAACAGAATGTACAGTAAACAATGTTACCATGACTGGTTTTAAATTATTTATTTATTTGGGGAAGAGCCAGGGTGGAGAGAACAGACTGAACAACAGATCATGACCCCTTTCTTGCCTGCTTTGTCATTTCAGAACAGCCAACGTTATCTAACATTTTCATCTGGGGGAAAAGAAATTCCCAAAGAACTCAGCAGTCACAGTCTTAATAAAGTATATTTAACAACTTGTAGTTTTTACATAATGTATTAGCATTATTCATAAGGGGAGAAAGGCTACAGAAGCAGTGGTGAATGGAGATGAATATTTTAAAAGAAGCTTTTCTCAACATATAAAGTAAAACCATGAATGTTAAAATATTTTATTGTCTGTCTTTACTTTTTAAATTTTAGAGATGGGATTATCTACTTTTAGTAACTCTATTAGTCCATTTTTTCAACAGTAATTTGCTGTATCCCTACTATGTGTAGGAATATTTTAACATTATAAATATTAAGCCTTTAAAAAAGTGAGTGAATGCAAACATTTATAGAGCTTTTCTTTGCAGAGCAAAATTCTTATCTAAATTGTAAAATGACTACAAGTTATACTGCTTCTACATTTTTATCTAACTGATTCAAATATTCTCTGTTGCCCAAGTGACCACATCTCCATAATCATCTGCAAGATTCACTTCTTATTCTTTCATTACTTATCAAAGGACTGCAGGACACTAATGTATGCTTTGACAGATTTCTTTTGATGTCAGAAATCATTCTTCTCTGAGGTAGGGCAGAGAAGAAAGACACATATTTATTTTTTTATTAGATGAGGAGAGAATTCTTAGAGTGTCCACAGTCGGTTCATCATCAAGACCTCTTAGCAGAAGTGGGGAGCAACCTTACCACTGCCTCATGTAAAGAAACAGTTTCCCGAAATCAGGGCTTGAGTTTCCTATTGCAAGGTGTTGAAGCATTCAGAAAGGTCTCCGAATTAGACCACGTTTGAAGAACTCAAGAGTTACATGGATGGCTTTTTTTCCACATTTGATTTGTTAGAAACCAAATCCAAGGAGATTTTTATAGCCTTTTAGTACTCATAAGCCCTTTCATTTTATCTCTGTTTTATAGCCCTCCTTGCTGAGAACATAATGCATAGAGGAGATCTACGTAGACACCTGAGCTCATTCATTCTGTGTGTGACTGTTGACAGGAATCCATTCTGTTGTCAGTTGCTACTTCTAAGTGAAGGAGGAGTCATGCCCTTAGAATACCAGGCAGCATGCGGTGATGTGGTGTTGGGAAGACAGATTTCAGAGCCACAAAAACCTGGGACCACATCTCTTTTTCCTTTGCCTTCCACCAGTATCATTTTAATGATACTCAGATTCCTCTTATCAAAATGAGGCAATAATAACATAACAACAAGGTTTCTATGAGGGCCTAGTTAGCCGCATATGCTCTTTGTTCAAATCTTACCTCCTCTACATCTGTTCTTGTAGAGTGAGCTGTTTTAAAAATAGTATCAACTTCACTGGGTTACTAAGTAGAATAGAGTTATTATGTATACACAGCTTCTGCTAATACCTGGCATGTAACAATATCACATGAATATTATTCTAATGGTGAATAGTAGCAGGATAGGCAAAGTTGCCATAGCAGTATTGTAAACATATATCAGCACCATCCAACTTCTCCACTATTTTGGGTAAGGACTTTTACTTTAAGTGGCTATTTTTTAATTACTCAGTATCTAAAACATTGCAGACCTTATATTGTAAATTCATAGAGTGACCTGACTGATTTAGAAAGGACAGTGTGTTCCAATTTGATCCGGGCACCTGCCCTTCACTAAGGCAGCACATCTGAGTCAGAACATTCATTAACCCTCAAGTTGCTCAAGCTTTTCATTTTGCTTTGAATCAGTGGTTGTGGCTTTTGCTATTTATGGGCTGTTGACAGCAGATTGAACTTTCACATAAACTCTAAAGACTCCATCTGGACAGCAGAACCACACGTTACTGAATGTCAAAAAATATCTACCAAGTTTAAAATGGCCCAGGTTTTCATCATGAGAGCCATAACTTAAGTAGAAGAAAATGTTGGAGTAAAATGGGAAGGACTAAGATATGTCAGCAACAAGATATTTTCTTAAGAGTTGGTAGCTGTGATGTGGTCCTTGGGAAGGGGACTCAGGGTAACTAAATGGGAATGCCAAGTCCATGCAATGTATAGGGAGGAAACCTTTGGTAGGGTACTGGATTGTTGGGGCAGGGGGGAGCAGGAGAACATGAATGACACACTCAGAAAGAGACATCAAGGGCAAACAGGGAAGCATCACCGAAGCCAACTCTGAAGCCACACTTTGCCTCATTTGACCCTAACTATAAATCAGTAAATTTTAGAAGGAATCTATTCAGTTTGGACATAACTGACCTGGACACTGCACCCTATTTTCAACAAGCAATCTTGTTGAGAAAACTGAGCCAACCTTGACTTACATAGTCCAGTCCTTCCCTGTTATTACCCCACACACTTTTTGACTAATTCTTCAATGATTGTTTTTTTACAAATCCCAGATCTAGCCATGTAAAGAAAGAGGTCAGGAAATGCAAAAGGAAAAAAGTGAGGTTAGTTAAATAAACTGGAATTGTTGGTGAGTCCCATTACCTTCTTCCTTTCACCTCTGTGGATGTAGTCAGAATGTCAGACACTTGAATGGGACCAGAGTTAATCAAAGGCAAGAGAGGAGGATGTTTAAATATTGAACTTTCAAAGGCTAGTCAAGATTTTGGCTCTTTACCACTTTCCAGGCACTGGTTGAAATGAGATCTCACAAATTTCCTCATGTTTCATCTTCCTAGTGGACCTGAGTCTTGCAGGAAGTGAACTGACCAGCAAGATAACACAGTTCCTATATAGAGGTCCCAGTTCTCTAAGGTCTCCTTGACCTTTTAGCTACAGTTGTGGACAATTCCTGTATGTGGAGTGTGAGTTGAGAATGTGAAGATTGTGAAGACGGAAAAGTATTGTTGATGCCACAATACAGGGGAAGGAGAGAGGAAGCAATAAAGACTGTTGAAATTAGTAGAAAGCAAGATTTCCTGACTTTCTCCAACTCTGCTTAGCAGTGGAGGTGGAGAATGATAGTTGAAGAATGACAAAAGATTGAGGTTTTTGTATAAAAATATGAGCTTAAGATGAATTTCAGAAACAAAGATAATCAAGCAATGTTCATGTAATTGATAAAGAATTACGTATGAGAGAAAAAAGCAAATAGATGTCAAGAAAGGGGTGGTAGAGTGATTTTTGAGCAAATGTTAGATTTCAGATGAGGTTTTAGTGGCACAGAGATTACAGCAACCAGAATTGAGGATGACAAACTGGGAGATCAGAATGTCAGGAGAATTGTTAATGTGAATATATTGAAATTGCAGAGAATTTTAAGAAAAGAGGAAAAACAAGTCAGATACTAACGATGTTATCCCAGTTTCTATCATATATTTCACTAACTCTAATTATGTCATTTTCTTCAAGAAAAGCAGGAAGTATATGACAATGAGCTTAATTTTTGGATTCTAGATGACTGATTATTCAGGTTGATTATTTAGATTATTATGTGGCTTTGTGATTATTAGCTGCAGCCAAATTTACTCCCTTGGAATATTTCTACCATGTTCTATAAATCTGAGGTGAACAAAAATTGATACTATTTAGACATTTTGGTGAGTAGACTTAATATATTTGTTTATAATAGATAAACAATAACCAAAACTATTCACCCATTTCATGTAATTTTGAACCATGGTGTTAATGAATACAGTGTTTTCTCCCCTCTTCCCCCCTTAGTAGGATGCAATTGTTCCTTGTCTTACTTAAAAAAGCATGCAGGTTGGTTTTTCAGAGTGTTTTTCAAAGCTGTATAAAACCTGCAAAGAGCTACATAAAAATAATAAGATGGCCAAGGATGGTGGATTCTTGTTTTATTAATTTTCAGATTCTTTTTTAGATTTTCAAAATGCTTGTTTGCTATTTTTATAAATAGAACACATAAACAACATTTATCCAGGACATATATACAAGTGTAAATAAAAGGGTATTCTTATTCCATAGAGATTCAGTATGTCTTGGAAAGACATCCAGTATGTTTTAAGAACCAAAATAGTAATGAGAGTAGAGGAATTAGAGCCCGTTTAGAGCACTTGCTCAATTAATAACTACTTCTAGAGCAAGAAGGCATATGTGGAGTACAGTCAGTGTCATTCATGTACAGCGTCTCATTCAGAAACAGAAATGTTTGAGGATGACACCCTCACAAACAAATAAAACTACCTGAGATATGTTTTCACACAAAAATGAAGCATTGTCTCCCCTAGTGAGGCACTGGCTCAAATCTGCCAATGGAGGTAATTAACATTATATTTAAAAGTATGTCACCTGGTGTTGTGGATTGAGCTGTGTTCCCCCAAAACATGTATTGAAGTTCTAGTGCCTGGTATTATGACTGTCACCTTGGTATCTTTGCAGATGTAATCAAATTAAGATGAGGTCACTAAGATGGGTGTGAAAATGACATGGCTGGCTTATTCACTGGAGGAGAAGAGACATAGATATAGACATAGGTTGGGGATTTCATTGCACTGATGGAGGCAGAGTTGGGGGCCCCACACCTGCCAATCCAGGAATCCAATGATTCCTGCAAACCATCAGAAGCTAGGAAGATGTTATGAAGGATTCTGCCAGACAGGTTTTGGAGGAAACTGACTACTAACACCTCGATTTCAGACACAGCCTCTGGAACTGGGACACAAAAAAGTTTTCTTGTTTTTAATCCATCTATGATACTTTGTGATGGCTGCCATAGGGAATTCATACACCATAACATTAAAGTTGCTTATTTAGAAAACCAGACATTTAATAAAAAATATTTTTTTATCTTTTCTCAGAACTTTGAGGCTTATAAAGATTTGGAAAGTAAAAGTATTTCAGGGAGCTGAGGGATCTATTGTAGATATTACTATGTTTGCTGCTAATTTCTGTGAAGATTGAAATATTCAAAGTAAAATTGGACTATACAAACTCTAGGCACAAAGGGCAATCAATCAAGGAGAGTAGAATTTTCTAAATTAAAGTCAAAGGTGATTTTGGTTACCTAGGGTAAATCAGGTTACATAGCTGTATATATGGAAAAGTTGGAGTTCTAAAAATAATCTGAAGAAACACATCAGGACCAAGCAAAGAGGATCATAGGCAGCAGTTACTTGGAAAAGGATTTCCAGTTACCATTGGAACCAAGATGAAAAGAAAACTCCATGTCCAGAGTGTTCTTTCAGTGGTAACTAGCTGCCAGAAAGAAGCAAGATGTATGTATGGCAAGATTCTAGACTGTTTTTAGGACTGACTGAAAAGAATGCTGAGATTGATTACTAATGTCTTTATGGATATGGGTTGGGGAAATGATAGTCTTAAAGATACAGTTGATTTAAGTAGTAAGAATTACTTTAGCAGTTAAATGATCACAGAGCACTGTTATTTATGATAAACATACCTCTAAGCTCATGGTAGAAATTAAGTCTGGAGCCTTTTACTACTATAATATATAAGTAAGAGAAGTAGTTAAATATTTACATTCTGCTTGCTTTTTAAAAAAGAAAATAAAGGGTAATAGACTAATAATAATTGCTGGCATTTGCTCTTTTAATAGCTGTGCTAGTTTTTTTATTTTTTAAATTTTTTTGTAAGGCTCAACCACAGAGACTGAAAAAGCTTACAATTTTTTTCTTATATAATTAAACATCAATACGGAAAGCCAAATTATTTGGAACATTTGCTCACTTTGGTTTACCATTTACCAATGTCTACTTGCCAGCAATGTGTTCATGTTTTGATTATGGTGTTGAAGAGGAAATAACAGTCTCGACTCAGGTCTTGTAAATCAAAGCCCTAACATAGAAGACTGGTGTAAGAATGAATTCCAAAATGTCAACTCTGCAGGAGTTAAGGAGAAGGCTGATAGATTCCAGCTAGCATGAACAGGCATAGTCTCCTATTACTTGGCTTTCCGTGTGGATGTATGCTTATTTCAGGGTTGGTGGAAGCTCTGTGGTTATGCTCTTGGGGTGGGACTCTCCACAACACTCCTCCACTCCATTTGAAGGCTCAAGCTTAAGAGTAATTTCAAAAGTGGAGGCTCAAAATTACTGTTTCAATGCCAAAATGACTTAAGTTAAGGGTCGGATATTTATAGTTATGAATAGAAAATCAGTTACTAAGTCCATGCAGACTTTGAGAATTCTCCTACTGCAAAGAAAGCATTGCTTTGGCAATGCTAGCTTTATCTGGCAACCTAGAAATTTCTTGGGGAGATTTTTGAAGATTTTTTTGGTAGATTGTATTTCTGTAAAAAGATACACACTCATTTTAGTAAGTTTGTCTCTGTGAGAAGATTTTAATATCTTCTTCATTGGTGTATGATGGCATCTTGACTTGTTTTGGCCAATGGTATATGTGTGAAAATGACAAGTGACACTTCTCAGCAGAGATTCTAAGAGTCATTGTTGGATCTGCCACCTCTCTTTCTCTTTACTTGAGACTCACATGTCCCGATAGGGACTTCTTCCGACTTTTTTTTTTCCCAAATAAGGAGACCATGGAATAGAGCTGTGGCCAACATGTAATATGAATAAAAAAATAACCCTTTTTTCATAGTAAACTGTTAAATTTGTTGAACTTGTTTTTTTTACTGTAGTACAATCTAGCAAAAGCTGACTAAAACTTCTATCCAAAAAGGCAAACACCAAATAACATGGTTGTGGAACATCTCCAATAGCAGAAGAAACTGAGAATCAAAGGGATAGAAGTCTACGGTGAAAAATAGGCCCCGAATTGATGATTTGAAGATGAATACCCTGAAACAGTAATCTGAGGGAAGACCTTAAACTAGGAAAACGGTTCATAGAATGCAATGGTACTACTAATAAAAAGTCAATATTGGATCTATCTGGTGTGTGTGCATATGCGTATGTGTAAGGCTGGGGGGGGGGTGGGGAGAGACAGAGAGAGATTATCTAAGTGGGTACTGGAGGGCTAGTGATGGTTTTTCTCCCAAAGGGACTGGAGTTCAAGCATCTAATCATTGAACTTGGTGATGGATGGAGCAATGATTCCTCTTAAAGAGTGAAGGAATCCAATTATGGAAGGCTATAAATGGGGAGTGGGTCAAAGAAGAAATGCAATAGAAAGGAAATATAAGAAGGGAATTGATTCAGAGGGGAAATAGAGGTCAGTAAGAAAGAAGGCAAGATTCAGTCATAAGGACCAGACAGGAGCCCAATGTCTGAGAAACTGGGATTCTAAGGTTAGGACAAAAGTGGGGCTAACTTGGATCAATTATAACACACAGAGTTAATGACTTTATACTTCTTTTCAGGAAATTGCTTGGGGCCTAGAGTGGGTCAGAAGCTGCAAATAGAGTTTAAATGATTGTAGGTTATAGGATGAAATTATCATGATCTGGTATAATGTGATAGGATAAAGGAGCAAGCCAGTGTTGGTCTCTCTCTCTCTTAATGGCTGTAATGAAAAACACTAGGCTAGAAAATCTTTCTCTTTTCCTCTAACCTCAGACAAACTGTCTAAAACTATGAGAATTCTGAATACACAGTTCAAGATGTATGGTGGGTTGAATTATATTTCCTTTGATCTATAGATATCTGGAGGTAAACAATGTAAACTGATCTCCCATTAAATGAATGATTAAAGTTTTTTTTTATGCCATATAATTTTTCTTTGCATGCATATTTGTGTGTGTGTGTGTGTGTGTGTGTGTGTATAAACACACGTTTATACATCAATGGGGATTTATGACTTGGGTTAGTCTGAGTTGAAGTTGCATTTAACCATTTTGCAAGATATTAAAGGAAAATGGTGTGCAGAGATTACTGTTTACCCCAGTATCCATTCTCCCCTTTGTCTCATTGTAATGAATTTCATAATTTTAAATGAGGCAAATGACCATCTAGAATCAAGTTTACATTCCCTAACCTTTCTTAGGCCTCCATGTGGGCACATGGCCAATGTGACTTCTGTCCAATGGGACATATGCAGATGGGAGGTATGCAAATTCCTAAGAAGGAAAGTATGTTTTTTTTCCTCCCTTTCTCTTCCCCAAGTTTTGCTGAGCAGCCTGTGGGCAGGATGATGACTATACAACTGAGAGCAACATTGTAAAAAAAAAAAAAAAAGCTGCAGACCTAAGACTGAATCTTTGAACCCCAAGACTAGTTGATTTTAATGGTAAATCTATATTTTAGACACCTCAGGAAAAAGTTGCAATACCCTGCTCAATGAGTTAAAAAGTTAGAATTGATATAGGAAAAGGTATATAACTAGAGAAGGAAACACACTAGGTATTTGGTCTTTTCTATAGCTGAGGAGTGGACAGAAGAAGGATAGAGACAGAGAGAGAGTGTGCTTTCTTCCACTGATGTCTTTTCAACTATGAACATCAGGACCACTACAGAACCAATATTTGCCCTTACAGGTCTTTTAGAGACTGAGTCTCCTTATGAAACTTTCCATTTCTTTACCTTCGCTGGATTTTGAGGTGCTCACTGAAACATTTTCAACTTTATAAGATTTACCCATCTCCATCCCCCCTTCTCTTCTTGCAACCATTAACCAGTCTCATAGTCTAAATGCTTGTTTTTGTTTAATTTAGTTACTTTGTCTGCTTTCTCTATGTACCACATATAAATAAATCATGGTATATGCCTTTGTCTGACTTATTTTACTAAGCATAATACTTTCTATGTCCATCCATGTTGACACATATGGAAGGATTGCATTTTTTTTTTTATTAGCTGACTAGTTTTCCATTGCATACATAAGCCTGTCTTCTTAGTCATTTATTTCTGGACACTTTGGTTGTTTCTAGCACTTGACTGCTGTAAATAATTAAGCATAATTTTATTGAGATTCTCCCAAGTTAAGACACAAATGAGGAGTTTGTTCCTTTTTATTGCTGAGTAGTATTCACTGTGTGAATATATATCAGTTGGTTTACTTGCTTACCCATTGAAGGAATGCCTGTTCTCTCTAGTTTTGGCTATTACAGATAAAATTGCCATGAGCATTCATATATAGGCTTTTGTGTAAATATAAGTTTTTCTTTCCCTGTGTATATGCACAGAATACAATTGCTGAGATGAATAGTAATTAGATAATCAGTTTCTTGAGGAATTGTCATACTCATTTCTAGAATGACTGCCATTTTATATTTCTGCCAGTAGTGTGCAAGTGATCTAGTCTCTTTGCATTGATGTCAGCATTCAGTGATACCGCTGTTTTGTATATTAAGCATTCTGATAGGTATGTGTGATATCTCATTGTGGTTTTAATTTGCATTTCTCTGATGGCTAATGATGCTGAACATCTTTTCATGTGCTTATTTGCCATCTGTCTATCCTTTTAAAGTGAAATATCACTTTGTGTCATTTGCTCATTTTCTAATTGAATTGTTGAGTTTTGAGGGTTCTTTGTATATTCTGGATACTGGTCTCTTATTGAACAAAGGCTCTACAAATATTTCTACCAGGCTGTAGATCATTTTTGTAGTTATTTAATATTTATGTTTTTATAAAAAATTTCCTAAAATTCTTTGTTAACTGAAGGAAGGACTTTGGCAGATGAAAGGAGAAGGTACTTAGAATTTTTTTAAAAATAAATAAGTCATTTTAAGGCACATAACTGAATTATTCAAATTGCAGGTGTTCAATTTGCTTCACAAGCTTCATCAATATATTAGCTTGCACAGTTCAAAATTATGAGTGACTTCCCATTACCACAGGGTAAATATCCCACCCTTAAATCTAAATATCCAGTGTCTTACAGAGCTCATTAGCTCATTTTCACCCCATCTTCTCAACACACTCTGGAGTTTCTGGATTTTTCACATTTGTTACTTTCATCACCTTTGCCAAACAGCTTTTTACCATTTCTCCATCCATTTACCTTTGTTTTGAAAATGGGTGTAATGGAGTGATGCTAGCTGAATGGAATGGAAGAGAAGAAACTGGGAGAGGAGTGGACAGTGTCTGGTTAGATACTTACTCTGCTGACCCAGAAGTAAGATCTCCTGCTTTGAAAGTAGGAAGAGACAATAGGGGTAAGATGATGATGTAAAAATTCTGTGAGAAAGCATGATTGACAGAGTGGCTTCAGGGCTATGGAAAATACTTGACAAAAGAAATTTGGGCTTTGCTTTGAGAGAAAAAGTGATATAATAAATTTTCAGTATTGTTACTCTTACCTAATCTTACCTTTTGGGGGTACTGAGGCCTTAATACAGAGTTGGGGTGTGGAATTCGCACTGCTCACCTCTCCTGTCTCCACCACAATCTGTTGTGGATCTACTGTCCTTCCCAACTAGACAACTGCACTTGCCTTTGAAGCTGCCTATGAATGTGGCATGGAATCTTCTAAACTCACCTTTCTTTCTTCCCCTTTTCCATTCTAGAAATGAGCAACACTGCTTTTGCTGCTCCCAGCTCCTAGGTCTATGACAATTAATATGATGCCTTGACATGACCTCTTGCAAACAAATTTTGAAAGGTGATGACTCCCTTTATCCTTGGTCTTCTGTATGAACAGCAGTGTGTGGCCTATAAACGCAGGGATAACAGAGCTACAATTCCAAATCGGACCATAATCCTAAAGTATCCCACAGATGACATTTCCTCCCAACCACAGTTAATGCAGGGAGTTATTACTCAGACCTGCTCCTCGATTCTAATAACCAGGGCCATCCGAGCATCTGTAAATGGATAAATAATAGATTTTTATGATGCTTTCAGACAAAAATTTCTCTTCTTGCTCTTTATTGCTTATTCTTCCCTCTTCCCCGTACCCTAGTCTACATACCTTTCTCTTTAAGCAGAAACATAAGTCTGCCATTTAATAAAATCCCAATAACGATCCTTCTTGAAAGGACAAGGGCTAATAATCACTCCTTGCTTAACATTCCAGTCACATGATGGGGAAGGAGAATAAATCAGTTAAACAGCAAGATACAGCACAACTAATTTTCATGTAGAAAGGGGGGAGGGTTATTACTTTTTTTTTAATAAAAAAAAGCCATTGTGATTTTTTTAAGCTGTTAAAGCCCAAACATCCTTGTCTATCAGTTTATGAATTATTAATAATAAAAAAAACACAGAAAAGAGGCTTTCTTTTTCTAAATATCATCTGCTAAGCCACCGTGGCCTGAAGAGGCTCACACTGATTCCTGATTTACATAGTCCCAGTTGGAAGTTAATGAAGACCGCTGAGCCACCTTTCAACATGCAGATAAACCTTCATGTATTTAAAAGCAGGGAATCTGTGCTTGTTCCTGGCAAATTATTCATCTAAGATCTGAAGTTTCTGACACCGCCTGCGTCAGATAAACTGTCACCCAAATTGCAAACTAATTAGTGATTCAAACATTTTCGAGCTGATTGATGACAGAATAATTTACGCTTGTTTCTCAGTTTCCAGCTGGCACGGGCTGCTGACTGGAGCCCTAATTAACGCGAGTACATCAGTCATGTTGTGCCAAGGCAGCACGTACAATTAAAAGGCAGTTTAAATGGAATATCACATTAAAAAGGCTGGAAGATGCAAATGTGAGGAAACAGCGCTTTAGGAAGAAATGACAACAAAAACCCACAAACCAAAACAGAATGGAAAAAGATTTTTTTTTAAATGGAGAAGTAAATTGTACTCGACATTGAGTATTTAACAACAACAAAATAACCAAGAGGAGCCAGACTGGGCATACTAAATATTTTTGTATTTAAGAGGTTTTATTGCCACGAGTGTTTATTGCTCTTTTTAGTGCAAACAGTTCCAATAAGAACCCTTTAAATTTGTACTTGGAAAAAGTCCTTTTCCTCCCCCTCCCCAACAGTGTTAAGATGGGTGGGATTTCTCACAGGCTTGATGGGTTGTTTTGGGGTTCATGTACCCATCCCAGTTCTGTCTTGTAGTTTGAGATCATGATGCCTTATTGATGACCTTGGATTTTATTGATTCTCTAGTACTTTGGCCTACCCTGTGCCCCAAGACTTGGTACTGTGTTGAATTATTGGTTCTTGCTTTTTTTTAAATAGATTTTATTTTTTAGAGCAATTTTTGGTTTTCAGCAAAGTTGAGCAGTAAGTAAAAATTTCCCAATATGCCTTTTGTCCTAATTTACAGCCTCTCTACTACAAACATCACCTCACCAGAGTGGCACAGTTTTAGAATCTATGACCCATATCGAGGCATTACTACCATGCAATGTCCATAGCTTACAGTAGGGTTTACCTTTGGTGTTTTGTATTTGATGAGTACAGCATAATGACATGTATCTCCACTGTAGTATCATAGAAACAATTTCACTGTCCTAAACATCTTCTATACTCACTTATTCATATCTCCCCATTCCACACTCCTTGGAAAAATGTGGAATTGCAATTGCAAGCACTAGTCTGAGGATGCTGGAACTGGTTAACAGTCAAACTGGGTTAGAAATCAGATTTTCAGAGTACTTGTGATCCATTACCTTTTATGGCCTTTACTCAAGTAGACATGAAATATCCTTTTGTTCACATCTAAATTCCAGAAAAGAATTTTTTATACTTTAGCAGCACCCATTAATGAGTATCTGTTGTAGGCCCAGGATTTGGCTCTGGGGACATTGTTTAGGGACAAGTCTGATGTTGTACCTTGAAAACTTACTCTGCATAGGAATACACAGACATTATGATGGTTAATTTTGAGTTCAGATGACTGTATCATGGGTTACCCAGAGAGTTACCTAGGAAACATTTTCCTAGGTGTGCCTGAGGGTGTTTTTGGAAGATACTAGCATTTCATTCAGAGATTGGGAACAGAGCTGTCCTCAACAGTGTGGGAAGGCATCATTCAATCTGTAAGGGGCCAGAAAAAAACAAAAGTGTGAAGAAATTGGGGATTCTCTCTTTTCTTGAGCTGCATATCCATCTTTTCTTGCATATATTAGAGGTGCAGGTTCTAAGAATGTCAGACTTATACTAACTTATACCTCTGGCTTTCCTGGTCTTCTAGTTTGCAGAGAGACAAAACTTCTTGGCCTCAACAAATACATGAATCAATTTCTATAATAAATCTCTTATAGATAGATCTATTTATTGACATCTACTTTTTCTAGATGGGCCAACCTTGAATAGATGGACATTTCAGGGTCTCCTGAATGTAACACTTTGTGTTCTGTCTACCCTACCATGTGCAGAGAATAGAAAACCTGGTGCAACTGTAAAAAAGGGAGTGACTGACAATTTTTCCTTTTTATCTTTAAATTTTGTTACATGAAAAGTATCAAGCATACAGAAAAACACAAAAGTCTAATACATGACATATTAACATCCCTAAAAACAGTTATGGTTTTGTTATGGTTTGGGCACATTTACTTTAATTCTGTGTTTTAAAAAACTAACTATGAGGTTATAGTAAAAGCACTCATCAATACTATATTTCCTCTTCTATCATAGGTAGCTGTCATCTAAATTAATCTGTATTTTTTCTTTCCTTTGATCTTACTTTAAATTTGCATTTATAACTTTGCTATTGGAATAAATGTTCATGGTAATTTATCATTTTGTATAAAAATTATATTAAAATTTTTGCACAAATAGTATGCTACTGTTTATTATTTTTGTCATCACCCTTTTATAATACATCATATTTTTTTATATATAGGTAGAATTGGTTCATTTTAATTCTTGTATAATTTTACACACATGTATAATTTCCAACTCTGTTATCCAGTTTCCTAACAATGAAGCCTGTTTTCACTTTTCTGTTATAAACAGGGCTGTAATGAACATCTCTGGATAGTCCCCTTACACTACTCTGAAGATTTGCATTTGATTCAGTAGACTGTTAATTTCCTGATTAAAGGTATCTTTCTAAAAATGGAATTGCTGGGTTTTAAGCTATGTATGACTATGAATTACCAAGTTGCTTTCCAAAGTGCCTGTACAATAAAGTTCCTGTTTTTCCACATTCTTGATACCAAATGAAAATTTCAGATTTTTAAATTTTGCTAGTCTTTTGGGTGTAAAATAACATCTCATTGTTGCCTTAGTCTGCATTTGACTATGGAGTAGAGGTCACTTTTAGATGTTTATTGTATATTTAGATTTTGACCTTGTTGACTTGTCTATGCATATCTTTTCTCCATATTAATTTTAGTATTCTTTTTATTCTTAATTTATAATTCTAAATCTATTCTGAACATTAATATCTTAACAATAAACATTTTCTTCTAATGTGTACTTGTCTTTTAACTGCGTTAAAAGAATTAGGATATGAGTGACTGAATTTTAGCCAATTTCCTGGAACATAGCTTCATAAATATTATTTTTTCAAGCTTAATAATGAAGGATTCTAGAATTTGTTCTACAATGCTGGCACACAAACACTTTTTTTTTTTTAATTTCTATTTGGAACTTTCTTTGAAGTCAGTAGGTCAGTTAAAAAGGAAATAAATTGTGTTTCCTTAAAAAAGGGGGTTCACACATTTTTCTAAAAAGAAATATTTAGGCCAGGCACGGTGGCTTGTGCCTGTAAGCTTCAGCCTATGAAGCAGCTGGGCTAGGGATCGTGGTTCCAGTCCTGCCTGGGGCCTGTAGCAAGACCTAGTTCCAAAAGAATAGCTGGGCATGGTGGCATGCGCCTGTAATCTCAGCTACCTGGGAAGCTGAGGCTGGGGATTGCTTGAGTTTGTGGTACCCCGGGGAACAAGAGCCTGCAGTTCCATGGGCAAAATTAGCGAGACGTAGTCTCAAAAAAAAAAAAATTAAAATTTTGTAGGCCACATGGCAACTACTCAGCTCTGCTCTTGTGTAAGAAGTATTATGGACAGTAAATAAACAATGATCATGACTGTATTCCAATAAGACTATCAACAAAAATAACTTCAGTCAGATTTACCTTAGAATCAGCACTTCAGAGTCACATACGACTTTTGTTTAATAATCTTATTGCTTAAATATTATTTCTCACAGAATCTAGTTTTTAATAAATTTTTTATATAAAATTTGTTATCAAATGTGATTTAGTTGCTTCCAGTATGAATTCTATAGCACTGTATTCAAAGTAGAGCCACCTCTATTAAAAATGTGCACATTGAAAGTAAAGTGAGACAGGATTCAGGGGGAATACAAAATCAAACAGTTGGAAACATTTGAGCCATGACACATCCTCTTCCATTGGAATCACTTTTGAATCCTTAGGACTGACTAACTGCTGTGAAAAACAGCCTCAAATTTCAGTGATTTAGCATAATAAGCTTCTATATACATTTTCAAGCAGTCTCATGCAGATTGGTAGGGGTCAGAGAGAAGGGCTTTGCTCCATGCTGTCATTTAGGGAACCAGTTTCAGTTCTTTAGTATCTCACTCACATCTTACATGGTCTTGAGAATCTCCAGCAAATTGCCTGTGTGTAGTCAACTGATGAATACAGAAAGGGAATGAGGATTATAGTGCTAAAGGATTTATTAGCAGAAGCAGGGGGACATGGTTCCCTTCTACTTACATTTCATTGGCCAGCTCTCAGTCATGTGATCATACCTGACTTGAACAGAAACTGGGAAATATAGTCTACAGATTTTATGTCCAAATTAATTCAACTGAAGTCAAAGGTTGTAAGTCAAAAATGCTGAATGGGAACTGTAGTTTCTACTGACTATATACTATGATCACACCATTGTATAGTGAAAAAATCATACATAGAACCATTATAAATTTGGGTAATGTCTTTCTAGTTGTAAGCTCAGAAAGAAGAGGAAATGGTCAAGGTGGGCATCAGGCCAATCTCTTATACATCCTTTGAAGAACACGGGGCATTTAATGGGTAAGATTTACAGTGTATTGGTTTTATAAAAAGTGAACATATTTTTATGAAACCACAATTTGCAACTAATAAATAGTTGAGAATATGAGTACTGCCTATATTTTATGATGAAAATAAATGTGTAATTAGACTGGCCTGAATCATGCCTAATGTACAACAGAACTATTATTGCCAGAACGTTACCTCATGCCCTTCTGAAAGGAAACCAACATTTCTAGATGTTCACCCTGACCAATTTAATTTTAGGAAGGAATGACATAAGGCAAATCTATAAATGACCAATGTTATTTTATAAAGCTTGACAGAATCATGCCAAAGGTAAGGTACATGTGTGATGGTTTAAGAAAACCAGTTTCCCTGAGCAATATATGACTTTGAAGCTGAATCCTTTCTTTTTAGAAGTAGGCAAATCATGGGTACTAGAGAGAAAATATATATTAAAGGTCTCTAGAAGATTATAAAATAAGAAAATAATAGGATTTTGAGACTGCATTTTTAGTCTGACTTCTGTAAAAACTGAGAGAACTTAGGTAAGTCTTACTTTCTTGGAGTTTCAGGTGTTTGCTTTGTAAAATGGAAAAAAATGTTAGCCTTATAGGGTTGTTGTGAGAAATTAAATTAGAAAATATCAAATCAGATATTTCTTCTTGGAGCATTCTCTTTCCCTTTCTGGAATCAGTTTTCTCATATATGGAATGAAAGTGATGGATTAAATATTTTCTACATTTCTTTAAGCTCTAAAATTCATGGGTATGTATGAGTATCATATACATGACTTAAGTTCAATTGTTTTGTTTTTAGGGTTTAGTAAAAACAGAATTTTGAAAATAAAAACAACCCAGAAAAATATACTTTGTTGAATTTCTGTGTGTATATCTGGGTGTGTGAAGCAGTGTCAAGGGAGACAAAGGATCCAGTACACACTAATCTTGATTTTCAGTGACTCTAAACCAGGCTGAGGAGGGTAAAATTTGGGGAGGGATGAGCACAAGAGATCAAGATAACAGTTAAAGGTGACATGGTGGTTGGAGGAACTCAAGGTATAAAATGATGTAAAAAGATATGTAATCAGTAAAAAAAGCCAGACTGAGGATCTGAACCAGAACACATCCCTATCCCCATGTATTTCAAAAAATATGATATACAGCTTTATATTAATTTCAAGAATACAACATAATGATTTGATATTTATGTATGTTAAGATGGTTACTACAATGAATATAGCTAACACCCCTCATTCACCACACAAAGATCACAATTTCTTGTGCCTGTGAATGAAATTTTAAGGTTTAATCTTCAGGAATTTTCAAAGATTTAGTAAAATATTACCTAGCATAGTACCATGATATACATTACATCCCATGACTTACTCTCAGTTGGAGGTGTGTACCTTTTGATAACCTTCACCCTTTTGTTTCCCTATCCCACTTCTGGCAATCACCAATTTGTTCTTTGTATCATTGGGTTTAATAAATTTTTTGGATTCCACACATGCTTGTTTGTATCTCCCCTTCATTTGACTTTTCACCAAGCTCAAACATCTTTATAACAGGTTGTTTTTTTTTTTTTTTGTTGTTGTTGTTAACTGTCATTAAGACAACTGTATATATCTTTTGCTTCTCCAAAATTATACTTTTCTTAAGAGTAGTCTGTGCTCTGTCTTGGTCATGTCTACAAATCCATCCATAGAAATGGTTATAACATGGTTTGGCCAGCTTCTTCTAAAAGGGCCAGGTAGTAAATATTTTGACTTCGAGAGTTGTACAATCTACATCATAGCTACTCAACACTGTTCTTCTAATTCAAATACTACAGATTGCATATCAACAAGTGAGTGTCTATATTCCAAAGGAAACCTTATAGATACTGAAATTTGAATATATGAAATTGCCATGAAATAGTCTTATTTTGATTTATTTTTGACCATTAAAAATGTGAAAATGATTCTTAACTATTGGAGTAATCAAAAATAAACAGCAGACTGTATTTAGGCCATAGGAGATAGTTTGATGACCCCAAAATTCTTACTAGTATTTGCTGCTAAGTTTATTTCAACATTATTAATTTATAAATTTTCATTTTCCAAAATGGCTCATAGGATGATTTTATCTCTCTATTTTATGTTCTGTTAGATATAGAATTTCTCAAAAATGACTCAGATACTACAGATTATGAGACAAAACAGAAATAGAAATGAGACTCAAATAGTCATTTTTTCAAACAGCAAGAACCAGTACAGTGACTATAGTAAGTTTTACTCATGAATATAACAAAAGCAAGTATTAGGGTTGCCTTTTATTTATTGAAGTGAAAAATATTAAATATTAATATTATGATAACAGAGAGAGTAGACTTTGGTGTCTGGAATTGAATCATAGTGCCTTTTTTTGCCAACCATGTTGTTGGGTAAACTGCTTAAATTTTCTGAATCTCAGTTTCCTCTTTTGCCACAGGGGATTAAAAACACCTTTCCTGCAGGGACAGTTTGAGGGTAAAAGCTAATATATGTGAGCTTCTAGCATAATGCTTGAAGCAAACTCTGCTTTAAACAGAAATTGCTTATCATTATTCTCTCTTCTGCCCCTTAAGAAGAGGGCAACTTGGAATCTCAACAGCTTGAAACATCTTTATAAAGTAAGAACAGGCATTGAGAATTCCTTGTGGGTATTGAACCTGGAGTGTAAACATGAGAAGGTTTTGGGGATTTGTTATTTATGACTTGCATCCATATGTCACTTCATTCTAGTAGAGTTTGGTACTAAGGCAAACTGAAGAGAACATTGCAGCCATGTTTGGAAAAAACAATTTAGAGAACAAAAGCCAAAAGTATTCTCTGTTTCACATGAAACCTTTGTTCTCATCTATTGGCAGCTATTAGAGAATTTTTTGAAACTAAAAAATTCATGTTTTTGTATTTCTGGGGGAAACAAGGCAATGAAAAGAAGGCATAGTTGATATAGGAAAATGTACTAAACAGAGAAATCTATAATGAATGGTATATAAATAGAAAAATGGAAAGCATTGAGGTCAAATTATTTTCCATTGGTTGGGGATATAGGTACCTTAAAATACCTTACAAAAGACAAATTTACATTGGATTGTGATATAATCACCATGCATTCTGCTCTGTTTAGCTCTCTGCGCAGCTTAACTTGCAAACCCAACTGCTGGGGCTTTATAAAGTGGGGACAATTCTGCTTTAACAGCAGGTTGTGGGAATACCACTAAAGGAAAAGGTTCAAACTTACATGACTGGTGTAGGTCAAAATGCAGGAATTAACTTTTTCATTAGAATGTGCAAGTGGCTAGTTTTAAAACACTAGTAACAAAAATATTGATTATT
>PVHY01015737.1:0-35498 GCA_004024945.1 Uropsilus gracilis | reverse complement strand
ATTGCTGCCTCTGATGCCCCTGAAATTGCAGCTGGCCTTACATCCTCACTTTGAACCAGCCTCTCAGCTCTAAACCGTAGCTGCCCTCATGGCCAACTGGCGGCCACCTCAGGTAAGTTTCTGGTCCATTGCTTCTGATTGGAAGCTTTCCCTTTGATCTGACTCCAGGCTCTCATTGCAGGCACAGCCTCCATCTCCTCTATGCAGCTTTTGGTTTGGACATTGCATTATAAACACCTTTTGGGGTAGGCATCAGCCATGTGCTGTTTTTTTTTTTTTTTTGGAGACTAGGTCTTCCTATTTTTGCCTGTGGAACCGCAGGCTCTTGTTGCCCGGGGTACCACAGACTCAAGTCATCCCCAGTCTCAGCTTCCCAGGTAGCTGGGATTACAGGCGCGCACCACCATGCCCAGTTATTTTTTGAAACTAGGTCTCGCTACAGGCCCCAGGCAGGACTCGAACTGTGATCCCTACCCCCGGCCGCTTCATAGGCTGAAGCTTACAAGCACGAGCCACTGTGCCTGGCCTATATGCTGTCTTATAAGATCTCTTTCCCGCCTTTTCTCTCTTAACTCTCCTATTCTTTGCCTCCCTGTATATTTACAGGGAGGGAAGGAGGAAAGGAACCCAACCTTACAAACTAATATTTGTAAGGTTGGGGGGAGGGAGTCTTCCATACAAACTGGGGAAAAGACCTCAGGGAAGTCCTTATTTCTTCTGTCAGACCCTGGCTAGTGACCTCTCCCGGTGACAATCTCCATCCTCCTCATTCTCCTTAACTTTCTGGTTCAACAAGGAAACCAAGTATCTCCAAAAAGGGGTACAATTATCCAAACAGGAAGTCATATACCTAGGAATCCTCCTCACCCCCACCACTAAAACTCTCATCCTAAATCACAAAGCCTTTCTTCAATCTCCTTTTCCACCTACAAACAAAAACAAAATTCTGTCCTTTTTGGGCGTTGCAAACATTTTCCAAGCCTAAACACCTAATTTTGCTGCCTTTATGCTAAATGTGACCAAACTCTCTCACCTGTTTATCCTCTATACCACTGAAAACAAGGGAATGACCCTCCAAAACCCAACCTTGCCAGCAGAGGCCTATTTATGCAAACAGCCTGGTATCTTAATTAGGGGCTGGCAGACTTGCCTTGGGACAAGGTGGCTGTAGTCACCTTTCTAACTCCTGAAGCCATTAACCAAACAATGGGGCAACCCCCGGAGGTCTTTTCTCTTGCATAGACTTACTGACTTGCTTTCTTGAGAAAATAGGTGCATTTCTCATATTACTCCTCCTAAATTACAACTCTTTCACTTCACCTTCCTGGAACAGCCTTTAATCACCCACAGCCACTGCTCCCCCCTCAACCTAGCCTTTCTTATTCCCCTCCCTGGATCATTATCCCACTCATGCCTGGAACTCCTTGAATCCTTTCAATCCCAATCAACACATATCTCAGGCTCTCCACTGCCCAACCCCGGCCACACCTGGTGTGTGGATGGCAGTTCCCTTCTGGACACCACAGACAACTGCAAAACTGTGTATACCCGTAGTGTCCTCTTAAACTGTCGTTAAAGCTAACTTCTTCCTGAGGGATTTTCTTCACAGATAGCTGAGCTGATTGTTCTTGCTGAAAACACTACACCCCCAACCTCTTTAATCTCCATGGTCTGGGCTCCACCTGTTCTTCTTATTGGCCTACTTTTGTTTTGCTTCCTGTGCAACCAAGTCAACTGCCTCCTGCATGGTTCACCACAATTCTCAACACAATTATGACATGGCTCCTCCCACTAATAGACCCACTAGTTCTTTTCATTTTAGGCTTTATGCTTCTGCTGTGCCTGATCTGATGCATTCAGGAAGGGATATCAGAGGCCAATTGACCAGCTCCCCCTATACCTCTACTGACCACTCAGAACGATTCCAGACTTTTGTGAATCCCCATCTAAACCCTCTCCCAGCCCGGGGCTCCCCAAACTAGGCCCAGTTCACCAGGTAAGATTCCTTCACTCATCCATAACAAGGTTGTTCCTCTCTATGTGTTATGTCCTGCATCTGTAAGCATTAGGGTGAGGGCCCACAACCCCATCATTACCCCAGTTTTTCTCTATTTCAGCTGCTAGGCCTTCTGCTTCTTCCTTTCTCCTTCAATTATCCTTCTCCTTTTGAAACAGGGTGACCCGAAGAAGACTTTTTAACTTAACCTGAAGCACATACAGGCCTGCTTCTCTTCATGAAGCAGGCTACAAGCCATTCACGTTAGCAATTGCCTTGAACTTTAAGTAGACACACCTATGCCTGCTTCTCTCCCTAAGAAGTAGGCTTAAAACTGTTTATTAGCATTTACACTGATCACCTTTACCATTGATATGCAAACATTAACTACCAGCTTCTCTCTGCTTTTTCCCCCCTCTTTCAGACCTAAAAAGAAAAACTTAAAAACACAGTTTAAACTCTTGTGGGTTCTTTCCACCATCCCCAGCCTTTTCAACCAAAATACCAAACCAATGCAAGACTATCAGTGCAGACTAGTTTATTTCTAACAAAGTGATTTTTTAATTATCTTAATAACTACAAAAGAAATATGTAAGGAAAACTTTGATTACTTTAACATTGTCCAAAACCTTTTCCAGCATTGTCTAAGGTCCTTTCCCAGATAGCCCAGAAATCCTCAGTCTCTCAGTCTTGATTATCTCACCAAAATCAGCCAGTCAGAGTTCAATCCACATGTTTGAAGACCTCTTTCTTTAGGCGAGCTCCTTTGGCGTGCTCCAGCTCCTCCATGCCGTCTTCTTCTTGTCATCCAGGTAGAAACTTAATGGTACCGGACCCAGTAATGTTCACTTTCTTTTCAGGCCTAACTTTTGCACGACCTTTTCCAGACACCAGTCAAACTCAGCGAAACAAACTCCAACATGGAGTTCAAATCTGCAAACTTCTTAACTGCATTTAGCACACATGTTGCCAGCCTGGGTCAGCCAAGGGTTGCAGGCCCCCGGCCCTGGCCAAGTCCACATGGCTCCCATCTTTACAAGATGGCCGATTCCCATCTCTCCTCCATTGAATATCTCTCTCTATCCTATCTCCGTATTGGCCTCCAATCCCTTTCTTTGTTTTCACACTTTATATACCCAGATTTCCCACCTTCCAGGAAACCTGCTTCACCTTCCTCCCTCCAGCATCTCCCTGGAGGGAAATTCCAACTAAGGTCATTCTCACATTTTAGCATCTGTCCTTGAAATCTGCAATCTTAAACAGGAGACAATGGGGGGGAGGGGAGCACACCCTATCACTTTCACTGTGTTAATTAGAATAAATCTTTTCTACCTGTACCAAAGAATCTTTTATTTATCTTTTTGATGGTAGGTGACCAGAACCAAAACCAGAGAGAGGTCCTGACATGATGAGTTTTTAGACACTTTGCCTGGTAATAGATTTTGGTTCCCTGGGAAGAATGGCGTGCTGGTCCAGTGTTCCAACTATTTTGATTATCTGGAAAAAGGCACTTATAGCAGCAGCAGAAATGAGGAAGAAGAAAAGTCACTTGATGGCTTCCCTTTGAGATCAACACAAAAGCTAAACATTTAGGGAGGGGTAGGAATTTTCAAGTGAGTTGACTGAGGGCATTCAAAACAGCGAATATGTGTTATCTTGGAATGTTAAAAGCCTGAAAATAAACTGAGCAATTCAGCGCAACATTCCCTTGATTTAGGGCACAAGCAGTTCCCTCCCTAGGAGACACCCCCCCTCCCTCCAGAAAAGAAAACAAGCTGATAACCCCTCAAATAGCTTTGTGTTAACTTAGGTAACTTTATGGTTAACCCAGCTGTAAATTTAATGTATGTCTCTAAACATGTCTGCTGTATTTTACCTCTGCTTGGTTTTGGAATAAGAATGCAAATGTGTAATTTAAGCTTTGCAAAATGATATAAAAAGACCTGCAGATAAGCAACCCAAGCTATGAATCTCCCTTGACTTGGTAGCCCTCAGCTGAGCTTTCCTAATAAACTTTCTGTCTTTGCCTTCCTGTGTCTGTGGTGTCTTTGCTGAGTGCCATTGTCCATGGCCTAACACTTAAGCCTACTGGCTCCAAAATCAGTGTCAGGGGCTGTTTAATAGCATTGAAACTTAATCACTGCACTCTGCTCTGCTGAAATTGCTGGGAGAGAAGAAAATAGGTAAGAAAGTGAAACCTATAGAATCACCAGGGGAATCTGGTCACTGGTCCATGTTACCAACTACATGGAGCTACAAAGAATTCTGAAGACTGGAATCCAGGCAAACAAAACCAGACAGGACACCTCATGTGTGGAAAACCCACTGAAACCTTATGTCCACTAGATAGCAACCACGAGAGACTGACTCCCAAAGTCATGAAAAGGTGCACAAAAACAGGTTATATAGGAGACCCCACAGCCCCTTCCCCTCTCCCTTCCCTCTCCTCCTACCCTCCCTCTATCTCCCCGCCCCCCCAACCCCATGACCTCTCCCATCTCATTTTCTTCCTTCTGGCAGAGTATTCAATAAATCATCTGTTTTTTTTTTTTGAGACTAGGTTTCCCTATGTTGCCTGTGGAACCACAGACTCACATTGCCCAAGGTACCACTGACTCAAGCAATCTCCAGTCTCAACCTCCCAGGTAGCTGGGATTACAGGCACATGCTGCCTCATCCTGATAGGTGTGCTACCTCCCCACCACTGTCTCCTGTTTAAGATTGCAGATTTCAAGGATAGATGCTAAAATGTGAGAATGACCTTAGTTGGAATTTCCCTTCAGGGAGATGTAGTAGGGAGAAAGGTGACAGGTTTCCTGGAAGGCAGGAAATCAGGGTATATAAAGGGTGTGCAAACAAAGATTCGGATTTCAATATGGAGATCGGATAGAGAGAGAGATTCAATGGAGGAGAGATGGGAATCGGCCATCTTGTAAAGATGTGAGCCATGTGAGCTTGGCTCACATGTGGCCACCAGGGGCCCACAGTCCTTGACTGGCCTGATCTGGCAGCGTGTATGCTAAATGCGGTTAAGAAGTTTGGGGATTTGAACTCCATGTTGGAGTTTGTTTTGTTGAGTTTGACTTGTGTCTGAAAGAGGTCATGCAAAAGTTAGGCCTGACAAGAAAGTGAACTTTGCTGGTTTGGCACCATGGAGTTCCTGCTACCTGGAAGACAAGGAGAACACAGCATGGAAGACAAGGAGGAGCAAGCCAAAGGAGCAGCCAAAGAAACATGTCTTCAAGCGTCTGGACATGAACTCTGACTGGACATTGGTGAGATAATCAGGACTGAGAGACTGAGGATTTTTGGGCAATCTGGGGAGAGGACTTTGGACAATGCTGAGAAAGGTTTTGGACAATGTTAAAGTAATCGGAGTTTTCCTTACATGTTTCTTTTGTAGTTATTAGGATAATTAGAAAATCACTTTGTTAGAAATAAACTAGTCTGCACTGATAGTCTTGCATTGGTTTGGTATTTTGGTTGAGAAGGCTGGGGATGGTGGAAAGAACCCACAAGAGTTTAAAGTGTTTCTAAGTTTTTCTTTTTAGGTCTGAAAGAGGGGAAAAAAAGCAGAGAGAAACTGGTAGCTGATGTTTGCATATCAATAGTAGGCAGGTACAGTGAAAATGCTAATGAACAGTGTGTAGCCTGCTTCCTAGGGAAAGAAGCAGGCCTAGGTGTGACTACTTCAAGGTAAAGGTAAATGGCCTGTTTTTAGCCTGCTTCATGGAGAGAAGCAAGCCTGTATGTGTTTCAAGTTAAGTTAGAAAGTCTTCTTCAGGTCGCCCTGTTTCAATCCAGCTATTTTTTGAGACCAAGTCTCACTACATTGCCCCAGGCAGGTCTAGAATCCAGACTCAAGAGATTCCTAGTCTCAGCCTCCTTTCTTAGGCTGGGATTAAAGGCACACACCACCACACCCTGCCAAATCTACTGTTCTTTATTTTGTCTTTGGTGAATTCTATCAC
This sequence comes from Uropsilus gracilis, assembly GCA_004024945.1. Lineage (NCBI taxonomy): Eukaryota > Metazoa > Chordata > Mammalia > Eulipotyphla > Talpidae > Uropsilus > Uropsilus gracilis. Next base: position 29,531 of record PVHY01015737.1, on the reverse strand, counting down.
CCCTGTGCTTCTAGTTTACACACCATAATTAGACTGCCAAGGTCAGGTTTGCTGGAGAAATGGGAAGTAACTCTAAGAGATGATTTAGATCAGATTATGATGTCAAATAATTTGAGATTGTATTGTATAAGAAGTAAATATTTTGATGTATAGAGAGATGTTTCTTTCAATATATACTAAACTTATCAAAGGTCAAGTTTGCTTATTTGATTGTCATAGAAACTGTAAGTTGATTCCTTGCCAAATCCATTTCCCTTTCTTTCATAGCAACTAAATACTAAATTAACACAGTCTTCCATAAAATAACAATCCATGCATTCAGTTGGAAATGAACTCAACTTGGACTCTGGGGCAAAGAAAGGGCAACATACAGGTGATAGTGGATGGTATGGCTGAATGGAGCAACTGGGGCTCCCTTTTTTGTGACATAGTTAAAAGCAGGACTTTGCCATCAAAACTAACAAGATGACAAATGAACTAAAGCAAACAGCTAGGGAAAAAGGGAGGGAAAAGGAAATCAGGGAAGGGAGGAGCACAAAAGATCAAGATGCTGGTTCCCAGGTGATATGATGGTGGGAGAACCTTGGGGAATACAGCAATATAAAATACACAAACACAAACGTGTGTATATATGTGTGTGTATGTGTTTGCATTTTATATTGTTGTGCTTCTCCCACCCTGGGAAATATATGTTTGTATGTGTACAATTCCATTTTTGGATTCATACCTAGATAAAATCTCACACATAAGTATAAGGAAAAAGATACAATCACAATACAATTGTAAATAAATGTTAAATATACAAACATCAAACTAGAAATAAAAAAAAAAGCAGGACTTTGCCATACCAGGACTTTGCCATAGTGGGTCTGACAGAAAGACAGAGAAGGAACAGGAAGTGTGAAAACAGAGTGTGGCTGGCAAGGAGCTGATATGGTTGGATGCCGGAGGATGGCAGGTTGAGGGTGACCAGATGTCACTTAAGTTGGGCCTGGTAGGAGTATGGCTGGAAGGGGCTAGGATGGTCAGACACTGGAGAATGACAGACCAGGGTGACTAAGAACTATGGTGTGGCTGGGCATGTAAAACACTGGCTGGAGAAGCCCAAAGGGACAACTGCCTGGGTTAACAGCATTGTAGCTAGATGCTGCTGAATGGCAAGCTTGAAAAAGAAAGGTGCCTGGTGCTGGAGCAAGAGGTGGAGTGGAAAAGAAAAGGGAAAAAAAGAAAAGCTTGCCTACTTGAAAGCTGGTACCTGGAGAAAGCCAAGGATTTGGAAAACTGGTTTTGCATCAGCACTTACAGGACAAGTTTGAAGAAACTTGGAAAACCTTGGAGAAGCTGAGGAACTTGGAAAGCTTGAGAAAGAAGAAGCAAAAGGAAGTCTTGGAAAATTTGGAGCTTAAAACTTGAAATTTGTGTCTGCTGAAAGACTGGAGTTTGTGGCAGCCTGCCTCAGGTTAGGAGAAAAAAGACACCATCTTGCACATGTGTTTTTATGGCTTTGAATTAAACAGTGGATGGGGTAAGATAACGGACCACTTATATCCTTAGTGACTTTTGGTTTCCCTTATTAATAAATCTTGTTTAAATTGCTTTGTGACTTGCAATGGCCACCTGGGTGGGAAGAGCCTGGGGCCAAAAGCTTATTTTAAAGTGCCCTTTATTTCTCCTTTGGAGCCCTGGCTGGAGGCTTCTTGCTCTTTTTCACCCAAAATCACAGGGAAAGCAGAGTAGTAAAATTGGAGAAAATATAGATCAATGACAAATACTGGGTGATTTCACTCACATGTGGAATAAAGAGAAACAAAACAAAGGTGCAGATAAAACTAAACTAAAACAAGCTGTAGAGATCTGACTGTAGTTGAAGCTACCAGAGGGAGAATATGAGGGTTGGGAGTGAAGCTGGACCAGTGAAGTATTGTGTTGGATTATGGATGTCTCAGTGGTGGGTGTGGTGTGGTAATACATACATGAGTATGTGGGAACCTATTCCTCTGAATCATACATAGTGGTGTAAGCCAGTGTTACCACAATAAAAAAAAAGTACAATTAAAAATGATTCATGAGAGCAAAACTGCTATTTTGTTGAATCACTCTTATTTTGGGTTTTTGTTGCATCAGCCAAATACCTATCCTAACAAAGAGTATTCCTTAAATTACTTTTTGATAATACTTATGTCATGCATCCAGTGACATATCTCCCCTTTTCAACTTCTTCATATATACTATTTGACTTTGTTTTCATAAAAGCTTTATGAGATGGGTAAAATCATATTATTACCATCTTACAAAAGAGAAATCTGAGACACAGAAAGCTCAATGACTAACAGTGTCACACTGCTGGTGAGGCAAATAGGAATGAATTCTCAGCACCAAGGCTTCCTTTCTAGTAGCACTGAGTGCTTTCCCCTGGGGCTGAAAAAGGAGACAGAGAGGTATTTTGTCTTGAGAGAAAAAGGTGACTGGTCACAATACATGTTTAATGATTGGAATTTTGACTGCTTATACCTATTAGGCCAACTTGTTTACTAATTTAACATTACCATATCTAAATTACTCTAAAGTAAGGACTTTCCCACCAACTTTAAATTTCTCCCAGTATCATTATACTGCTTCTAGGTGGTTGTATTTTTAATCTGCTTCGGCCTGCCCATTCTGCTTGGTAATTTATCTAATGCATATTCCATTTAGCTATATATACATTTATTGAGAGGTTCTAAGAATATCAGAGGCAAATATAACAAGAGATACTACCCTCAGGAGTATGAAAGATGTGGACTGAGATATAACCTTTTGGAAATTACTTCTGTTATAGACCTCAGGGGGAAAGAAAGACAGACAGCATTAAGATAAAGTTTATTGAATGTGTTTGAACACAGGGAGATCAGTGTTGGAAAGAAAATTAAGTTTCCAATTTGGCTCTCTGAGGGAAATTCTAAAACACTTTTAAGAGATCTGCCTGTAGGGGAGAGGCAGAGGGAAGTGATGTGATAATGTGTTCTAGAGGGGGTTATACTAGAATACCCACGGAAGGGCTGTGTGCTCCTACGTAGGTCCCACATCTCCAATCATATTAAGTCTTCATCGGGGGTGAGGATCCTAGAACACTAATGAGGCCCAGGTCACCTTATGGTCAGGACTTCTGCTGAAAATGCATGTGGAGACCATGGTCACACCCTCCTTCCAGGTTATGGAAGGCAATTAATGCAAAAGCCACAACTTTTGTCATAGTGTCTGGTTGTTTTGGTCAAAAAATGGCACCAGGATGAATCATTATGCAAGGTTAACATGTAGTTTCCACTCAATTCCTACTAGCTGAGATGAGGTCCATCTGTTTGAGGCAGATTGTGACATACTGGCTTCTGCCAGTAGTGATTCAAAGTGGGACAGATACAGCTTCAAAGCAAAAACTCCCCAAGTTTTTAACACCAAGGTGAGATAGTTTCCTGACCAGAGGCATTTTCCTGACCAGCTCTCAATTTTTAATTAAACAAGTTAATGGATATTAAAGTAATAGGAAACTAAGACTAGAATGACAATGTATAACCTTGAAAGTTCCAACAATTGGTGTTGACTGGATTGAACAGAGAAATTATGATGTAATATGGGATTGTATGTAACCAACACTCATCGTTACACTGAATTCCTCTATATAGCTACTTCTTGAGGGAAAAATATAGAGAAAATAAAAGAAATGGTGCCAATGTAGGAATATTTAACTGTAAAATATAGTACTGGTGGTTGATTAGAAGAAATATGATAATAAAAAAAGATGACTTCCTAAAAAATAAATAAATATGCTAGTCTATTTTATTTCATATATCTGCTTGACTGGGCATGGTAGCATGTGCCTTTAATCCCAGCCTAGGAGGGAGGCCGAGACTAGGAATTGCTTGAGTCCACTGGTTTAAGACCTGCCCGGGGCAACATAGTGAGACCTAGTCTCAAAAAAAAAAAAAAAAAAAAAAAAAAAAAAAAAAAAAAAAAAAGAAGAGAAATATATATATATCTGCTTGGATTTCCCCAATCTTTAAAATGAGAGTTAGATGAAAAAATGTGTGTAAAATGCTGGTCACAGCCCTGACTCAATAAAAGAAGCTCAATAAATGATAATAGCAAGTATTAAGGTTTATAAAATATAGGTGTGCTTTCTATTAACTCCATGGTAACAAGAGGTCAAGATTGCATTTGATGACACATAAAATGTGTCTGCCCTCCTGTTTGAGGAGGGCAGAGGTGGCTCCTTAGGTAAATATAATATTCTTAGATTCTCATCTTACTGAGAGCAATATGAATCCTCCAGGCTGCACTGAGAGTGGCACAGGGACCCCAGAAGAAGTTTTCTTATTCTCAGCTGTCCCATATACATCATTGCCCAGAAAAAAAAAATTATTGACTCGGGTACCATTGTCTGTAAAAGTATAGAGAAAAAAATAAAATCAATATCGAAAAATAAAGACAATTGTTCTTGTTAGACTGTATGACTTTATTTCCATGTTCTGCGAAGAAATAAAAGTTTTAAGGTTGTAAAGAATAAATAACCCAAAGCCTGTCTTGCCTTTTGGAAATGTTTATCAGGATGATGTCCCAATTTTTGATCCAACATCAGTATTCACATTTGCTGCAGTAGCTGCATTTTCTTGGAGAAGAGGGAAATGCTTCTGAGATGAGCAACCTGTCAGTCTGGAAGGGAAACTCTTTTATTGCTCCTCAGATGAAAGGCTGCCTCTACCATTCCCTCCCGTCCACCCACTATAATCATCAGTACATTGGTACATGACATCACCTCATGTTCACTTATCTGCCTCAAACCACATGCTCTGGAATTATGTACTCTAGTCCTCCAAAGACACAGTGCTTCTGTGGTCTGTGAGTCAGGTGCTGTCTTATGCCATGAAGATGGAGACATTGCATTTACAATACCCTGGGAAAAAGATTATAGCTTTCCTGAAGGTTTGATATAGCAACACTAAAAGTGAATTATAGCTTATATTGGTGTGATATGGGTTTCTCCCCAACCGCATAAATTCATTGTTAGGAGTTTTGTGTGGAATGAAGACATGAGACGGAAGAGATTGATGACAATTAGAGAGTAGTTAACTCACAGACTGGGGACCACAGAGCATGATTTGAATTGGTTTGATTTAATGCAATTATGAACATTTTTATATAATTTGGCAGGGAAATAATTATAATAATTTAGTAGGGAAGGTGAAACTTGATTTTAAAGTGTACATGACTAATAGCAGGAGTACAGGCAATAACGTAGGAATTTATTTTTTGGGGTGAATTATTATTTATTAGTTATAAATTTTTTGAGACTTTTTTTTGAGACTAGGTCTCACTATTTTTGCCCATGGAACCACAGGCTCAGGTTGCCCCTGACTCAAGATATCTCCAGCCTCAGCTTCCCAGGTAGCTGGGATTACAGGCACGTGCCACCATGTCCAGCTATATTTTTTTGGAACTAGGTCTCACTAAGTGCCCCAGGTGGAACTCGAATGGCGATCTCTAGCCCCAGCCACTTCATAGGCTGAAGCTTACAAGCACGAGCCACCATGCCCGGCTTTTTGAGACATTTTATTTTTATTTATTTATTTTTATTTATTTATTTTTTTAGACTAAGCTCGCCATTTTTGCCCATGGAACCACAGGCTCTCGTTGCCCGGGGTACCACAGACTCAAGCAATCCCCAGCCTTAGCTTCCCAGGTAGTTGGGATTACGGGCATGCACCACCACATCCAGCTATATTTTTTTGGAACTAGGTCTCACTACGTGCCCCAGGTGGAACTCGAACCGCGATCCCTAGTCCCGGCCGCTTCATAGGCTGAAGCTTACAGGCAGGAGCCACCCTGCCTGACTTTTTGAGACATTTTAAAGGAGACTGTGTTACAGGTAAGAGACAGGCTATTGACCACCCTCTAGTGTGCCAGAGGGGGGTGAGGTGAGATAAAAAGTGGTTTTTTTTTATCTCATAGCTCATCTCTCATCTTGTTCTCACATCTCTCATTTCGATTCATATTGTGGTTATATACATTTGAGTGGTAAGTGAAATCTCTCCAATCCAGAGAGAATCAAATATTTTTGAGTTCTCAACCTGATATTATTAGAATAAAACATAAAAAATTAATAACAAAATGAAAGACTATTGCAAAAAAATGAAAACACTATTTCCAAGATATGTATGTATACCCACCAGGAATCATATAATTGGGGTTAAAGGGTAATAGGAACTTGCTTGCCTCCAAATTCTGAGTATGACTAATTTGATAAAGATGGCATTAGGGAACAAGCTGCTATACCTAAATTAAATAAAGTTAATGATTAATGGTTTTGAAGGCTTGTGAATGACTAGCCACTTTATATATTTGCCAGAATTTTGTAAAGTTTGTTTACAAAAGCAGTTGTTATTCACTATTTTAAAACTACCATGTCTACTCATCATTATATAGACCATTATGTGGGGCAAGATTTACATAGTATAAAAATAAGGGTACTCTGTCAGTGGAAATCAAATGGTCAGACCAAACTGTTAACCAGTTATTTTGTCTTTTACAGCAAATTGTCCTTTAGTTGATTAGTCATACAATGAAAAATGCTGTGGTGGAATGCTTGAGGCAAAGAACTTTTCTTAACAGAGGGCAAGCAGACAATATCAAGGACTGATATATTTTGCAGGAGGCCACAGTCCTGTAGTGGTCCAAGAGCATTTCTTTTTCTTTTTATTTTTTTTAAGACGAAGTCTCTTTTTTTTTGCCCATGGAACCACAGGCTCACAATGCCTGTGGTACCACAGACTTAAGCAATCCCCAGTATCAGCTTCCCAGGTAGCTGGAATTACAGGCACGTGCCACCACGCTCAGCTATTTTTTGGGACTAGGACTCGCTGTGTTGCCCCAAGCGGGACTCGAACCACGACCCCCAGACCCCGCTGCAACTCCATAAGCTGTCATTTACAGGCACGTGCCACTGTGCCCCGCTCCAAGAGCATTTCTTTTCTTTTCTTTAAAAAAAAATTTTTTTTTTTTAATTGAATACGTTTTGTTTACATTTGACTTTTGGGTGTTCCCCCCTCCCCCACCCCATTCCCCTGGTCTCTACATTTCTTCTTTCACTGCCATTTATTGTTTAATTTTTAGTCCCTTGGGTTCTTCCTTTTCTTTCCTGGAGCAATGTCCTTTTATCTGGTGTGGATGTGGTTTCCTGGGACACAGTGGCCTGTGCTTAGTTTTCCAAGTGTCTTTTTGCTGCTGGCCACCAGTTCACACATGATTGTGTTCTTTCAGTGCCTCTTCCTTCTTTCTCATCAGCTGCTCCAGCCCATCTTCTGTCATATTTTGCTCCTTCTTTGTTTTATAGTTCTGGTTGCTGGCGCTCTGGGCCAAAGTTTGTGCACCAATTTTTTTGATCGAGATAGGCCCTGACAGATGGTTGGTCTGGTTCGTCTTGGGGTCACTGCCATTCTCTGTGGCTTTCCTCAACCCCCAAAGTGGGAGGGTCCTTTGATCATGCTGAAGGCATCTCTGAACAGGAAATTCCATTCCCATTGTTGTAGATTACAGTGGTTGTATTCTGAGGTAGTTTGTCTCTATAATCAGTCATATAGTCCTGTGTCCCATGGATCTGACATAGTCATTGTTCCGGAATACTTGTTTTTCACCTCTGTATTTGTGTGCAGCTGCCATTGAATCACTGATTTAGTTGCTTCTGGTGAGGGTTGACTGGATTTGGGGAAGACCAGAGGAAATGACCCCTACCACCCAGTACACCCCACCCCACCCCTCCCCCCACCAGCCCATGCATGGGGGGGGGCTCAGTGCCCAGCAGCATGGCTGAACCAGGCCCCCTTGTGGTATGGTAAGGGGGGACGCACCCCCAGTTACTCCCTGCTGCCCTGGCAGGCAGTAGGGCCCCCCTACTTTGCATTCCCCGAACCCTGAAAGGAATGTGGCCGGCTGGGTAGCTGAGTGCTCAGTGCCCAGTAGCATGGCTGACCCGGGTGTGTGGCTCCAAGGGTATTTATCAGTCTGTTCTTGATACTCAAGAAGCCTCCATTTCTGTATTGACAACTACCATTTCTAATAACTAATTGATCTTTTTCGTTAATCTCTGGCTTCCTTTCTGTTCACTCATAGCTTCTGTCTCATGGTTTCTGTTGCTTGTTGCTTTCTGTCTGCGGGTTTTTCTGGTTCTTGTTTCACTATATTTGTGTCTGACAAAACTCTCTAGTCAGAGTGGGAGTGCTCTCCAGGGCAATCACCTATTGAGGTTTATAAATTTGTCTTCCATGGTTCGTGTAGTTTTTGGAGATTTGTAAAGAATGGCATGTCTGTCAGATTTGGTTTTCCCCATAGTGCCTTTTCACTGTTTCCCGTTCATAAACACCTGTGGTATGCCAAGAACTATGCCAAGTACTGAAGATATAAAGACGGGTGTACTGCTACCAAGACCATAATGGACACAAGACTGGCTGACTTCTTCAAGAATGCCTGGGTCTAGGAATTAGTGCTGGTTGTGTCCATCACCATTGGGAGTCTCATTATAATGCTAACTGTCCCTCTCTATATCATGATGAACCAGACCATGCCCTACAACTACCCAGTGCTCCTTCAAGATGATGGGAACATGACCCATGGCCCAACCGCATCTTGGAACTCCCAGGTTTGCAGCTTCGAGTGACTAGAGAAACCAGGAGCCCCTTCATTGAGAGGGAGGAGCCTCCTCTGGGGCCCCCAATAAAAATATGAAAATTAAAAATGAATAAAACATAACATGGATCAACAGATACTCTACCTTTCAAAAAATAATTGAAATTCAGTGATATATTAGTTAGTCTGTTGTAACAAATTACCACAAATTGGGTGACTCGAAATGACAGAAATTAATCTCTCACAGTTCTGAAGCCTGGAAACCTGGAAATTCTAGAACCTGGAAAAATTCAGTACATCACACTGAAATGAATACAATAGAACAAAAGTTGCTCAGAGTGACGTGTTGGACTTGAGATCATGTTGGCACCTTCTTTAATTGACTCTTTTCAGAGGCAAAGGCAGTATAATGATGCTCTCTGTTGTTAACAGTATGCCACTGTTGTTTTGGTTTTTTTGTTTGTTTGTTTGTTTTTGAGACTAGGTCTTGCTATTTTTGCCTGTGGAATCGTAGGCTCTCGTTGCCCGGGGTACCACGGACTCAAGCAATCCCCAGCCTCAGCTTCCCAGGTAGCTGGGATACAGGCGCACGCCACCACATCCAGCTACTTTTTGGAAATAGGTCTCGTATGTTGCCCTGAGTGGGACTTGAACCGCGATCTCCGACTTCTTAGGGTGCCACTTACAGGCATGCACCACCGGTCTTTGGCTGCATTTTAGAGAACATATAAGGTTCTTTAAAATCCTGAGGAAGCTAAAAACAGTATTTCTTTCTGACATTTAAGTTAATATGTATCCCTTGTAGAATCTTTGAAAATTGCTGAAAAGATATTGTGATTAAACACCAATTAATTGTCTAATATTTTGTTTCATGTTGTGTAATTCCCTTCTATTTTTTCATATAATTTATCTAGGGCTAGGATGAATGTATAAAGATTCCTATTTTTATTTTTATTTATTTTATTTTTTTTTTGAGACTAGGTCTTGCTATTTTTGCCGGTGGAACCGCAGGCTCTCGTTGCCCGGGGTACCACAGACTCAAGCAATCCCCAGCCTCAGCTTCCCAGGTAGCTGGGATGACAGGCGTGCACCACCACGCCCAGCTATTTTTTTTGGAACTAGGTCTCGCTACGGGCCCCAGGCGGGACTCGAAGGATTCCTATTTTTAAAGTGAGAAAAGAGACAAATGATTCAGTGAAAAATGATAAAAAGAGTAAAGTTCATAGATAGTTCATAGAAGGTAAAAGTGGAATGGCCAAAGAACACACATAAACAGACTTCCAGCCTCCACCAGAGAAATGAGGTTTTCCCACTGGGTTTAGAAATCTGATGACACAAATATTGCTGAAGTTGTGGAACATTCAGAGGAATACCCGTGTCCTGTTTGAGAGAGGGCAAAAAAGCAGCAACCTCTCTGAAGGAAGAATTTAACAACATCTAGAATAGCTAAAGTACAATTCAGCATATTTCCCATGGTTGTGTGCACACATTGGAAACATTCATTGATATCACTTAATGACTTGCTTAAGGACAAAACCCAAAAATATAGCAAGATTATTTCTCTGTTGTTAAACAAGAAAAATTATTATTAAACAGTCTAGAGCTAAGGTTCCTAAACTATGCTTCCTCTCTCTGTACTCTGACCAGAAAAAAAATAATCAGAACCCGTTTACACATATTATCGCAGGTTAACCCATATCTATCTGTTTTCCAATGTCATGGGGATGTGGGATAGCCTAAGACTGTGCTCTCTTGATTTAATCCTTTCACTATCTACTCCCCAGTCCCAAGTAATTCTGCTCTTGACCTTGCTCATTGACTCAGGACAACAGCAGGAGATATGGGAGGAGCTTTCCAGTTCTTGAAATAAAGACTGCAGGAGGCAGGACTCATCAGGAGAAAGAAAGGGCCAGAGTAGAGCAATTTGCTCATTGCTGTTTGTTGCAAGTGTGAATGGAGTCAGAGACAAGGTAAAAAAAAAGGTGTCCAATTCAGTCTATCTACAAAATCTTCAACTTGAACCTAATACCCCTTAGGCCTGGATCATCCCAAAACTATTTTCTCCCTGTCTGTACTGAGCTTGCTGTGTCTAAATCTATCCCTCTTGGTGTCCCTAATGCTTGTGAATTCCATCTTCCACTAGCCTGTATCTCAGTGGGAGAAATCATTCTGACAGCAGGTGACACAGCTGAATGGAGAGCGGTGCCCTCTCTTTGTGACACAGTTGAAAATATGACCATACCAACTGTTCTGGTAGGTAGAATCTGACAGAAAAACTGTATGAGAAGAACAGGTATCATGATAGGAGGTTGGCCAGTGGGAGCCAGGGTGGTCAGATGCCAGAGAACAGCAGGCCGGAAGTGACTGGACACTACCAAAGCAGGCCTGGTAGAAGTAGCTGGCAGTAGCCAGAGGTGACCAGACAGCACAGAATAATAGGCCAGCAGTGGCCAGGAACCATGGTGTGCCTGGGCATGTAGAAAACTGGCTGAAGAAGCCCAATGGTAGGCAGCATGCCATGGAATGGTGGGCCTGAAAAAGGAAGATGCCTGGCAACTGGAGTGAGAGTTCTTATGGAAAAGAAAACAAAAAAGCTTGTGTTGTTGAAAAGTTGATACCTGGAGAAAAATAGGGATTTGAAAAGATGGTTTTGCTTGAGTGTTTGCTGGAAAAGTTTGAAGAACCTTGGAGAAACTGAGGAGCTCAGAAAGCTTGATAGAGAAGAAGCAAAAGGAAGACTTGGAAAACTTGGAGCTTAAAACTTGGAATAAAGCTGGCCGTGATGGCGCGCAGCTTTACTCCCAAGCCTAGGATGAGAAGCTGAGACTGGGAATCACTTGAGTCTGTGACTTTTAGACCTGCCCAGGGCAACATAGTGAGACCTAGTCAAAAAAAAAAAAAAATAGCTGGACGTGGTGGTGTGCGCCTATAATCCCAGCTACCTTGGAAACTGAGGCTGGAGATTGCTTGAGCCTGGGGTACTCTGGGGAAACAAGAGTCTGCAGTTCCCCAGGCAACATAGAGAGACCTAGCTTCAAAAAAAAAATAATCAACTTGGAATGGGTATCTGCTGAAAGACTGGACTTTGTGGGCTGCCTGCCTTAGGTATGGAGGGGTGAAATGGCACCATCTTGGACATGTGTTTTTAGGACTTTTGAACTAAAAATTGAATGGTGTAAGATAATTGGCTACTTGTGGCCTTACTGACTTTTGGTTTCCCTTGTTAATAAATCTTGTTATTTAAATTGCTTTGTGACTCTTGCAATGGTGCCTGGGTGGGAAGAGCCTGGGGCCAAGAGTTAGATTTTAAAAGTACCACTTATTTTTCCTTTGGCATGCTGGCTTGAGAGGCTTCATGCCCTTTTATACCTCATACCATTTTCTGGGCCCACTGTCAGTTCTTTCTAATTTGCCAGAATAACTTTTCTCCATTTCAATAAGCCTCTTTTTCACATAATTCTTACTTTTGGCACATGAGATAGCCGTTGTTACTTATTTCAGTTAGGGATTAGGAATCAATGAAGAACTCTCTCAATTTTCTCCCATTAAAGAGTATTGCTTTCTGATTTTTTCTCTTTTCTTCTTGTTACAATGGAAAAAACTTCCCATTCTTGCTGCAAGCCAATCTCCACTGTTCTTTTGAACTCATGACTTAAACTTTACCTAATCAACTAACACTTCCATTTCCTGAATTTCCTACATCACTCCTAGTGTTAAGCCTCACAAATGACTTTGACTTAAATTTTTCTCCAGATACTGTCCTAGCCTTTTCTGTTCATCATTAGTATCATGAACACCTAGGAGACATTTTTTATGGCACATTTTAAAAAGAATTCAGACTTCTCTTTTCTACTTTCCAAATCACAAAGAGTTCCATTTTGAAACAAATCTTTTCCTGCAAATAGTTAAATAGTCCAGAGGTAGGCACCTGATCCAATCTAGGTTAATGGAAATTCTCTGTTTTGTTCGTTTATCTGATAGATGAGTATCATTTCAATATATGACTATACCATAATTGTTAATCAATTTCCTTGCTAATGAATATTTGGAATGTTTCCAGTAGTTGAGCTATTATGAATCAAGCTACTACTATGAATATTCTTGTATGAATTTTTTGAAAGACATTTGTTTTCATTTTTCTTGGATATACCTAAGAATAGAATTTGTGGATAATAGATGCACATTTAACTACTAAACAGTTATCCAAAACTTTATAACATTTTGTATTCCAAACAGAAGAGTTATATTTGCTTCATATTGTCACCAACATTTGATACAGTCACTCTGATGACCATTTTCAGCGTGTGAATTACCATCACATTTTGGTTTGAATTCGTATTTTCTTGGTACTTAAAGATGTTTAGCACCTTTCCAGTCATTTGTGCGTCTTCTTTTCTGAAATTTTGGTTAAAGTGACAGCGTGATACCAGTGATGGCACCTGTAAGTGGTTTTTCAGTCAGGTGTGGCATTTTACTACTATAGTAGCTTAAACGAAGTAAGAGAGGGGCTTAGTTATTCAAGTCTAGTATTGATATAGCTTGAGATTCAATTGAACTTTGTAGCGAGAGTTTGTGGAAGGGTTCCACTTCTGCCTTCCCACCAGGTGTGGTTACCAAAACCACTTTCCAATTTAACCTTCCTAAAAGTAAAATTTTGTTTTGCACAAACCTCCCTGTTTCCAGTATGAGGAAATTCGACCATGAGACTTAATGCAGGAAACTGCAGTCAACACACTGGAGTCACTAATGTGATGAACGAGGGCAAATTTATGGACTTTTTTTTTTGAGACTAGGTCTCATTGTATTGCCCCGGGTACCATGGACTCAAGCGACCCCCAACCTCAGCCTCCCAGGTAGCTGGGATTACAGGTGTGCACCACCATGCCCAGCTATTTTTTGAGACTAGATCTCTTTATGTTGCCCCAGGGTGAGTCTCCAACTCGCAGACTCAAGCGATTCCTAGTCTTGACCTCCCATCCTAGGCTGGAATTAAAGGCGCACACCACCGTGCCCAGCCGTTGGACTTTCTTAAAACAGTTAAATCTCTTTTCCCAGCCCCAGCATATACTTCTATAAAAAACATTGAAACTTCTTAACTTGGGTGGTGGATTTCAGCTTAGACTCCCACCACCTCAGGCAGTGCTACTTTCCAGTTAATAAAGCCTTCCCCCTGCTTCCAAAACTCTCTGTGCAGTGTTTGTCTAGCTGGGCATCTGGCACGTGAACCAACCTGGTGAGCAGTAATGCCATGAGGCAAGCTGCAGAATTTCAGTTGCAGCCCTTGCTTGTCCTGTATTATGTCTTTCTTGGCTAAAGAGAAGCTTCAGTTGTTATAGCCTGTCCTGTATGTCAACTCATTATTATTTTTCCAGAAGCCACATGGATAAATAAATAAACAAATAAATAAATCAACAAGAAGCTAAACTATCAGGATCTGAGTCCAACCCATCATAATAACTGGCATCTGTATGAAGCATTGCAGTTTATAATGTTTTCACATACATAATTAATTTTTATCCTCAAAACAAAGCCAGAGAGCATCATGATCCAACTACTAGAACATTTTACAGATGAGGCAAACTAAAGCTCAGAGAGGTTAAATGAGTTACCCATTGCAAGTGTCCTTGGCTGTTTTTCCTAAGGAGGAAGAGCTGTTACTGGGATCACAAATGGCAACAAGGGGAAACAACCCTGTCTCTGTAGCAGCATAAGAGTCCAGGGAGGTAGTGGGTGGGGAGAACCAGAGCAAAGGACTAAGAGAGTTTGAGATACTGGACTCCTTTTACTGTCAAGAGTGAGGACTTCTGTGGTGTTACTTGGGGGAATCCCTCAAGGAATTCCCACCAAATCTACTCCTTCAGACACGCACAGTGCTTCAGTTTCCAGCATCATTTATTTTCTTCTTCTAATCAATACAGTACTTTTTAAACTTTCCCACTGAAGTTACCTCAATGGCAGAGACACGTAAAGACCAAAGAGGTATCAGAAGGAGAGATCTTTCTGAAACTGATATTTTATCTTTAAATATTCATGCAGATTCCACATTCTTTTCCACTCTAAAGACATGGGTTTTAAAAATTTTTTGAACTTATTTTCTATAAAAGAAATCTTTATAGCTTTATTAAAGCATAACTGAAAAATAAAGTTGTGATATAAAGTGTACATGTGATGGTTTGCTATATATTTACATTTCAAAAGGATTCCCACCATTGAGTGAATTAACACTCCATCCCTTACACATTATTTTTTTTTCTACTTACATGTTTGTAACCTTTTTACCATACCAGCCTCTCCTTATTTTCCCCAGTCCTTGGCAACCACCATTCTTTTCTGTTAGTGTGATTTTAACTGTGGTTTGTTTATTTTTAGATTTCATATATAAGTGCAGTATTTGTTTTTCTCTGTTTGACTTATTTTACTTAGCATAATGTCCCCCAGGGTAATTCACAAAATTTCCTTCTTTACTAGGCAGGATCACATTTCATGATATATTTATGTGTTACATTCTACATTATTATATATAAATGAAAAAATTTGGTTATTTAAAATATTAATATTTCTTCTCTAATTGATTCACCAACCATTTACATAACTATACAATTTGGGGTGTACAACTTCTCACCTCCACATATGTACATGATTCACTCACCCTGCTGTTGTTTTTTTAAATGTTTATGTTTTATTATAAAAATAATTGCAAAGATGTGGGTCATCTTCATCTCTGGTTTCTGTGTTTATGGCAGACTTGACTCATTTCTCACTTTGAGAAAAGAAGACAGACAGACATAGAAAATTGGTCAAAAGTTCAGTTGTATCTGAAAATAATTCTACTTTAAGTCTCTGTTACCAATTAATACAACTCTGCTGCTAGATTAACCTGAGGATTAACCTGAAGAAGATCAGGTCATTAGGAAGTAGGAAAGCAGCAGAAAGAAAACTTGGAAAATTTTGTGCAATTTCCTGAGACATCTTACTCATGTCTTAGATTGAAACATCAAGAGTCACGGGTGATTTAACAGAGTGAAATGATTCTTCATACCTTGGCCCCCATGTTTGTTCCTTCTTTTGGGTGCAGGATGTATGTAGAGAGCTAAGAAATTAGCCCCTATGACAAAGCCAGTCTGCTGCAAAACCATGAGGCTTTTTGCTTTCAGTCAGGTTTGCTGTAACCTGATACTGCTCCTGCATTAGCAAAATGGTGGGCTGGGGATGGAGCAGGTATAGGGGCAGTTAGAAGAAGAGTAAGCCCCTGTCCATAGGAGACCATATATGGTTGCAAATTAGACCATTGGACAATTAGTATTTGTGGCAAGCATTGATTGGAGATGACCATCCTGGAATGTATGGAATGTCTATGTCCAATGTATATGAACTCAAGACAAAGCAGCAATAAACGAGACATGTCTCCATTTCTGTCTTGTCTCCATTTCTCGTGTCTCCTGTCCCATCCCCATTCCCATTCCTTCCTCCAGGTCTCCGTTGACGATCCCGCAGTCCGGACAGATGTACTTGTCCCACTGATGGGTGGAGTTAGAGGGGAACTTTGCAATTGTCTGCTCTCACCCAGTATTTTTATTTTATGAAAGAGAAAATGATTCCTGAACTGAACCTTCAGCTGGTTAAGTACAGATCTATATGTGGGACTCAACAGTTTTAAGGCTAGGGCTTTTACTACCATAGCTTGCTGTAGTGAGACCAGTGAAAGCAATTTGTTCTTGTGGAATCTGCTCACATCTTTGATTAAGGTCTTTTGCTGAGGCTAGTTTCATGTTAGGGATTCCTTTTCACTAAGACCAAGAACCCCAGATGTATTATATATTAAAGGCTGCCAATGAATTGCTATTTTGAAAAATCTTAAAGATAAACAATGAACTGCAAGAGTCAAGGATTCAGGTTACAGTCTCACATGTATATTAAGGACATTGCTTACATGTGGCTTGTATTTTTATTTTGAGAAACTGAGGCACTGATAGATAATAGCAAGTCCCAAGTTCTCTTAAGACACTCCTGGAAACATCATTACAACTCATTGGTGTAGTCATTCTTAACAACCTTAGAAAGAGGTAGGGTTTCATTCAATAAATTACTTTTAAATATTCCGTGGATCCATATAACATAGTCCCAACACTTAGCCATTCATTGAGTCAGTAGTTAAGAGTGAGGCCTAACAATAAGAAAAATAAATTATTTTTAAAAGACATTTTTAAAAAAGAGACGTTAGAATAAAACCTGTGTCATACCCCTTAATAGTGTTCTACAGGCATACTATACAGGTTCAGTGCCTGTTAGCCACCATCATTATTGGTGAAGAATATATAAAGTGATAAATCATTGTCAATTTAGCTGGTTCATATTAATTTCTATTTAAAATACAAATAAATACAAAAGTGAATTATAGTAGCACTTGAGTGACTAGTGAAGAATTGTAATGGAATTATTTATTCAGACTGCAGATAATTTTTTGTGTGCTAATTGATTAATTTGAATCTTTGCAATGATTATTGTACAGTGTCCTGAATTCACAATGTTAGTACCTTGGACATGGTAGAAAAGCATGGGTTGTCAAATTTCACAGACTTCGATTCACAGACTTGGATTGCAGTTAACTGTGGATGATGATGGTCAGAATTGTTCCATCTTTGATAATCTCCTTAACTTCTCTGAGTCTCAGTTTCCTCATCTCTAAATTAAGTATAATACCTATTTAACAGGATTGTTGGAGGAATGAGATAGTCTCCTTAAGGACCTGATACACAATGAGTTTCAAATAAATATTCCTTTGTATCCCTCACAATTTGAATATAATTTATATTCAAATATATATCGGTTTATATTAAAATGATGTAGGTTTATAATCTACATCAGTTTGAAAATAACTACTTAAATTGGATGTTAAGAACTTCACATTTAGAAGAACTTGTAACCCCATACTCTGAAAACAGAAAGAGGAAGGAATCAAGTATGCTTCACAGTCAGTAGCACTTGAATAATTTTATTTTCTTTTTTCATTCTTTATGAAAATCTAGGGACTGTTTCAGCCTCACCTTGCATCTCTTACATAAATTTAATTCTTCCTATACTCCTTCCATTCTAAAACTTTTTAATTATGCTGAGCCTGGAAACCCCACACAAGTGATCCAATACTCATCAGTGGGATTGGACATGAGCATATCATCAATGAGACCTCATCACTGTCACTGGCAGATAGCCAGTGTGTTTCTAAGAGCTACCTTGGAGCAAATGGACCCATGAAAAATCTCTTTTAAAGAGATGAGCCTGAGGGCAAAGTTGATGATGGTGGTAGAGGGAGTCCACTCTGAGTCATTTTCCTCATAGTGAAGGCAGAAATCACACATTGTCCCAGGACATCCCTGCCCTTCTTCCCTAAAATGGAAGGCCACAGGTCACTTAAAAGGCAGTCTGTCCTACAGGCTTGAAGGCAGGAAGGCAGTGAATGCCACAAGGTTAACTTTGCAAGGACATGTTCTTCTAGGACTTGTAGTTTATTTATTCATTGCCAGATAGCCTGGGAAATTGTCTGACTCAGGGTCATTATGCTCACCATATACTACTCAGTTTTCCACTTACTTCTCTTTGTGTGATGGGTGTGTGGAAGGGTTATGTGCAGTGGAAGGATTCATGTCAGACTCTTTTCTGCCTCTGGGAAGTGTGCTTTATCTATCTCAGAACCATTCTTTTTCTTTCTTTTTTTCTTTTTTTGAGACTAGGTCTCACTATTTTTCCCTGTGGAACTGCAGGCTCACGTTGCCTGGGGTACCACAGACAATCCCCAGCCTCAGCTTCCCAGGTAGCTGGGATTACAGGCGCACACCACCACACCCAGCTATATATTTTTGGAACTAGGTCTCACTACATGCTCCTGGCAGGATTCAAACTGCGATCCCTAGCCCTGGCTGCGGCTTCCTAGGCTGCCGCTTACAGGCATGCGCCACCATGCCCAGCAGAACCATCCTTTCTATCCCTTGTTTCTGGAGCTGCACAAGGCACATCATCACTTCATTTGGACATAGTGTGAAGATATTCATCCTTGCAGACATTACCTCCTTGGCCAAATTCTTTTACCCTAATTCCTCTGATAATTTGGAAAACCAGCACCCATGTTGCTACTCCCTGGCTTTGTATTTCCTAAAGCTAGTAGCTACTATTAGAGGAACAACTGGAGCCAGGAACCAAGTTCACCTAGTGAGGACATGTGGCATGCTGGTATGGGAATTATGAGGAACAAAGAGCAGGAGACTCAGTATTTTAGGGAAACAAACAACCTAGGAATGAGAGTTGTATTTCCTGTTTATTTCTCTTTTTTAGACTAATTATCTGTTTCTTGTTCTCAAATTTAGAAGCTGTTTGCCTGACATAATTTCAGATACCGAGAAACAATCCACCAAATATATGCTTCTAGTCCAACCTGGGGGTTAATTAGATTAATTAATTATAGTTGTTAATAAATGCTTTGAAATCCTTTTATTAAAAGGGCCACCTAAGTCCAAAATACCAACATAATGAGGCCTAATGAGGTCAGTGGTTTAAAATGAGAGTTTTAAACCCTATATAAAGCTCCCCCAACTATTGGTGGTTCAGTATCAAGGTAAGAAAAGGCAGGTGAGTCTATGCACTGGCATTTAAAAGCTCCTCCACAGCACTGGAACCACATGGATGTCTCCTCGGATTGACGCTTGGTGCACAATGAGCTTCTGACTAATGGACTCTCAAATTATCAAATCCATGTTTTAGGACAAAAGCCACCACATTGGAAAAGCCTGACAAGCAGCTTGCTGTTGAGTAGGGAAGACCTCTCAAACAGATCTGGGAGATTTCCTCTGCAAGTTCACAAACCAGGTTAGTGCTAATCTTTTTGTGTCTTATAAAACGTGTAAGCTGCCTTTTGAATGAAACCAAGAATAGAGTTGATGGCAGAGTCAAGAAGTATAGAGAAGGAAATAAAGCATAGAATAGTGCTCCTTTCAGTGATTTCTTTTGGTAGTCTACAAAAACTGTCGCACAAGAATAGGAATAAGATTATGACATGACCAAACTTGGAGAAAGAAAGAGTGTGTGTATGGGAGGTGGGTGTGGCTGGGTAACATATAAGAAATTCATGGGTTTATGTCAATATAAAATTAGATTAAAATGACTTGGGAGTTTATGCTCAGAAAAGAGAGTGACCCAAAACCCCAAAATATCCTGTGAATAATATTTTGAACATGAAAAGGATATTGAATTGGAAATGACTGAACTTGTTTTTAAATCAAAGCAAGTGTCCTACAGAAAACTTTTAAGTTTTAAAATCAATCAATTTCTCTTTCAAATCCTACAGGTGCTGTGCAATAAGAACCATCACTATGATATCCTCTGTCCTGTTTTTGGGACTTATTTCCTTCACTGGTAAGTCACGATTGACAACATTTCTGTGAGTCATAAATGCGAAAGAGTGATGGTGACTTGCCATAGAAGTTGGCTTTCCTTCTGACCTATCCACTGTTCATTTTCATAATTCAGAGTGTATTTAGCTTGCTAAGCAAGTGAAGGTGATTTCAGTGATGGAAGTGTTTTGGGGTGAAAGACATCTGAAGAGAAAATTATTGTTGTTAGGCAATAAATGAAACTTAAATGAGCATTATAGAAAAAACACTAGCCTGGGAATGTACGAGGAAAAGTTCATATTCAGTCAGTATGTTGAGCCAAGAAAGACTTGGGGAGACCTGATGCTTGGAAAAGTCTTTGTGTTTCAATAATTAAAGTGAAGGGACTGCAGGTGGGAAGGATGCCTGTAGCAAATGCACGGAGGCAGAAACACATGAAAGTATTTCTGATATAGTAAGTAGGTATCGGAGGAGGGGATTTCTGAGGATTGCAAAGGCTGACCGGAGTGAGGATATGGGACTTTGAATAAGAAAACATGAAAATATTGGCCAAAAAATAAAGAAGAGACATCAAAAACAATACTCAAGTTGCCTTTATTAATAATGCAGTCATTATTAGGAATAGGAATTAATATTATAATAGGAATTATTAATAATGCAGTCATTATTAGGAATAGGAATAAGAAACTGTTTCTAAAATGTTTTATTCTAAATTTGCAAAAGCAAGAGCACTGAAAAGTGATAATTTGTAGATATGTATAGTTGAAGGTATGAGAACATAGTTTGAAATTTTTATTCTTTTTTTAATTGCCAGGTGGGAGCAGAGTTGTATAGTCAGTAGACTAATTATGAGCTACCATACTAGCTGTGTTTAACTGAAATGGAACTATAATTAAGAGGGACCTGTGTATTTATGATGCCAATGCAGTTAGTATAAGGTCGATGGCCATATTCCAAGCCTGTTAGTGCTGTAGTTCCTGAACTTGTGCATTATTGGGTTGGAAATGTTGGTTAAAGTGCAGATTCTTTGGTCTTAGAACCTGACAATTTTGGTTCTATAGATCTAGTATGTGAAACTTAGAGACATTCTTTTTTTTTTTTTTTTTTATTTGAGACTAGATTTAGCTATGTTACCCAGGGGACCGCAGGCTCACGTTGCCTGGGGTACCACGGACTCAAGCAATCCCCAGCCTCAGCCTCCCAGGTAGCTAGGATTACAGGCATGTACCACCACATCCAGCTATTTTTGGAGACTAGGTCTCTATGTTACCCCAGGTGGATCTCGAAACCCCGGGCAGGTATCAAATCCGCATATTCAAATGATTCCTAGTCTCGGCCTCGCACTTCATAGGCTGAGATTAAAGGCATGCGCTACCTTACCCGGCGGAGACGTTCTTTTTTAATAGGTATCCCAGATCACTTGGCTGATGGATCACATCTAGAGTATAGCAAAGGCTGCCTTTTCTGTAAAAGGATGTGGAAGCTGTTGACATATAGATACTCGATCAAGATAACTCCATGTACCCAGCCCATAGCTTCTATGGTTTCCAACATTTTTTCAATCTTCCTTCATCTGTCCCTCACCTCTGAATTGGAATATTTTAAAGCAAACCAAAACATCAAAACATTTCACCAGTAAATTTTTATCATGTGTCCACAATGTGTAAGGACCAGCTCTGACACAAGATGTTCCCGGCTCATCTTGACATTTCCTGCCCCACCAGGAATGAGCTCTTGTCCTGGGGCACACTGGTTCCTCTTAGCAGGAAATGGTATTTACAGTCTGGATGCTAGGGATACTCCATTGTTATGGGATTCTCATGCTAGAGTTTTTAGAGAAGAAAGTTGAAAAAAAATTTTAAATAGAGAAATCATACTTGATTTGTATGGACAATTCACGATTATGTTTTAAATACCAGAATTATACATTGTCTTTATCTGCTTCTAACACTGAAAGTCCTGTTTCCTAATGACATTAACACTATCATTTATTCATAGCCATTTCAAAATAACTATGACTATATTATCATCAAGCAATGAGACTGTGAATATAGTTTAAGATTTTCTTGTGATGTATTCCACTAGCGGTTATATACTTACATTGACATGCTTTAAGATCAGTTGAAATGCTTCTATGTGTTAACTTTTTATTTGATACAGAGTTAGGTTTGTTTTTCAGGCTTTTATTTTATTTTATTTATTTTTTAATTATGGCAAAGTTTATATTATGACAAAATAAATGCTAGAAAAAAGATACATTAAGAGAAATCTAGCCTCTA
This sequence comes from Uropsilus gracilis, assembly GCA_004024945.1. Taxonomy (NCBI): domain Eukaryota; kingdom Metazoa; phylum Chordata; class Mammalia; order Eulipotyphla; family Talpidae; genus Uropsilus; species Uropsilus gracilis. The sequence goes on along the minus strand of PVHY01015737.1, from coordinate 7,219 downwards.
TCCCCGCCCTCCTTACCCTCTTATTATCCTCCCCCATAATAACAACTTTTATTTGCTTTGGTTCATTCTTATAGTGTTTCTTTTGAAAATATAAAGTACATATACACAATCATAATCATATTTTTAAAGACTATGATTCTATAAATACTGTTCTGAACCTTGAGACAATGTTAAAGGAGCATATAGAGTTATTCTTCTTTCCTGTTTATAGTTGCATAGTACTATCTTGTATAGCTATACCTTAGCTTCTTCAATTAGTTCCTATATTTTGATATCTACATTATTTCCAGTCCTTTGCTATTGTAAATGGTTCTAAACCAATAAACTGTTGCAAGATCCTCTTCCACAACAAAGTAGACAATGTCTGCTTAATCACAATCTTACCTAAAGAGTACAGTACACAGTCAAACTTTTGGATTCTTGTCAATAAAATATCAGTGATGTTTTCATGGCATTCTCTTCATTTCAGTGTGGTTGAGCATTAAATGTGGTTTTACATGTTTAAACATAATTTTCTGGGTTTGTCCGTGAACTATCTGTGTAAATCTTTTGCTGACAAGAGACCTAAAGGCAAATCCTATAGAGACAGCAAATCATATATATAGATATTTGAATGAATACAATTCCAAGCAAAAGGAACTGCAAATACAAAGACCTTAAAGCAGAAAGCTGCCAGGGAACACTGAAGGATAAACAAGAAGAATGTTATGGGGGGAAAATCATGAAATGAGCAGAGGACTAGGTTAGGTAGAGCTCAGAGCTTAAAATACAGACTTCGCCATCCCTCTGAATGATGGATGGAAAATCCATTGGAAGATTAAGAGATAAGGTGGATATGACCTAAGCATATCCACAGGATCTCTCTGGCTGCTGGGCAGATTGCAAGAATGGAGCAGGGAGGTCAGTTAGGAGACTACATAAAATCACCCAAGTGAGCAATAATGGTGGTTTGGACAAGGGTGGTAGTAGAGGTAGTGAGAGGAGACATTTCAGTCTACACCTTCACTCCTAACCCCCACACCTCAGTTTTACATGTGACCTATGTCATGGGACTACATCCATTCATTCTCTTGTGTGTTTTCCACATGTATTATAGGCACAAGATATTACACTGAGGGCCATGGAGAGTGGGTGTGATGATTTTGGTTCTTGGCATCATGTGAAAATTCATTGCCTAGTCAAACTTAATGACTTTGCAGGTTCCAGCTGCTGATCCCCATGGGAATACCCCCACCACATCTCCCCTGGTCACTTTGCCTCCTTTCTTTTTATTGTTTGTCCATGTTTAGCCCTTTAGTCTTTTTTTTTTTTTTCTGGATCCATTTCCTCATCCTTGGTGAGGGTGCGATTTCCCGGGACTTGGTAGAACAAGCTGTTTATCATTCCTGTACTGCTTTTGGAGCACCTTTGGCTTGTATGGTTGTTTCTTGTTGGATCTCATCTCTGCAGTTTGTGCCACATCTTGTTGCTCCTTCAGTCATGCTTCAGGTCTTTGGCTTTGGGGTCATGACTCCGCCGTATGTTTTGGAAGATCAGGTCCTCAAAGGGACAGCCATCAGCTGATGAGTAAATATTTATAAGGAATATTCTGTCAGCTGTGTGCCCAATGCTTAGTGATCTTTATACCATCAAGTTAACTGGAACTAGACTTGAGGCAGAAGTCTGCATGTCAGATGGCATGTCAGATGGGTAAAATCCACCTGTCATTTAAAAACATTATTTATAACACTAAGTGAAACAACATTGTGTATTACATCAAGCAATATAACAAATATAATTTCTTAAAGCAAACATTCGTAATCTTAAGGTATAAGGCAACAATCTTCAGATATAACAAAATTTTCAACTTAAAGCTTTTTCTCATCTGTAATAAATAGACTTAGAAAGTCATCTGAAAATAATAAAATTAAAAAGAGGAATAGATTTAATTTAAATTTATGGTAAGTTAAATTTTATTTCCAACTTTATTAGAAATTAAACTTCACAGCAGCATGATATAAAACAAACATTTTCAGTTAATGTTGCCCTTCTTTCTTATTTTCCTGAGCAAAAGTAATTGTAATTCCAAATGTTTATAGTCCAAGAAATATTTGTGTCAGGAGTGTTTTAAAATTTCTCTCAAGTTTCCTGCTTAAAAATCTAGTGGCAATTTTATTTCTGATCAGGATTGTAGGAATGTTTTTGAGACCTGTAAGAACTGATTGTCATTACGTTTTGCCTAAACTTTAGAATTAAGTGCTGTATTACAAAATTTTAAGGTGGCAGTCGAGTGGGAAATAGGAGTCTTCTGTTTTGTTTGATGAGTCATTCTCATGGGGTTTGGGGAAAGGACTTGGGGAGGACTAAGTCTATTGCTTTACTTTTAGTTTAGTAATTTTTTTTTTTTTTTGAGACTAGGCTTTGCCTGTGGAACCACAGGCTCGCGTTGCCGGGGTACCATGGACTCGTGATCCCCAGCCTCAGCTTCCCAGGTAGCTGGGATTACAGGTGCGCGCCACCACGCCCAACTATCTTTTTGGAACTAGGTCTCGCTACATTGCCCCGAGCGGGACTCTAACCGCGATCCCTGGTTCTGACCACAGGTTCCTAGACTGCCGCTTACAGGCATGTGCCACCAAGCCCGGCCACTGTTTTTTTAAATTATGATTTATTTATTTTATTTTGCATTGTTGTTTCCTACCACCTTGTCACCTGTGAACTGGCATCTTAATCTTTTGTTCTCATCCCTCCCTTAATCTCCCCCTCCCCCTTTTTTGCTCTATGCTTCAGTTCTTCTGACAGTTCATTTGTTTTCTTATTTTCCTTATATTTAGTAATATTTGTTATAACAAGGCCGGGTATGGTGGCACATGCCTATAAGCGGCAACCTAGAAAGCCACGGTGGAGACCGGGGATCGCAATTTGAGTCCTGTCCGGGGCAACTCAGCGAGACCTAGTTCCAAAAAATAGCTGGGCGTAGTGGTGCACGCCTGTAATCCCAACGACCTGGGAAGATGAGGCTGGGGATTGCTTGAGTCTGTGGTACTCCGGACAACGAGAGCCTGTGGTTCCACTGGGCAAGAATAGCGAGACCTAGTCTCAGAAAAAAAAAAAGTTGTTATAGCAGCTAGAGAAGTATTTTCTCACAGTTTTCATGTGAATGATCACTTTGTCCTCCAGGCACTTCCACGGCCTTATACCCTTTAATTCACTCAATGAATCCTCACCTGCATCCCCGTCTGTATCATGGCTGCTACGGTGACATCCAGACCATGGAGACCCCTGGAGCCTCTTGCGATATTACAAGGCTGATTAACTGTGGTAAGTGGGATGCAAAGCAAACATTTGACTTCCCAGAATCTTCCTGGGGAGGTAGCATAACTTTGAAAAGGTATTATCATTTAAATAATATAAAAATTTTTAATTAAAAAGCAGAATCCTGACCAACTTACCTGCTGCTTTTTGTTTCCCTTGCTCCGTTCTTTATAAATCTGTTTCTACTTATTGAAGTGACAGCTTAAATAAAATATTAAATTCTGGTTTTGACTATTATGTGTTTACTTCATGTTATGGCATGAGCATTTCAAGCAAGGCTCTTGCTTTTAACTTCCTCTCTTTAGTCATCCTGTTCCAAAGTCTTCTTTCTGATGGAATCCCATATTATAGTGTCAGAGCTGGAAGCAGCTCTAGGATCACATCAAATCTACCTCTCCAATTTACAGACTGAAAGCAGAGAGAGGGGCTACTAAGGATTTGAATCTAGAGAGTGGCAGAATTAGACTCAGATGCCATGGTTGACTTTTTTTTTTTCTTTTTTGAGACTAGGTCTCGCTATTTTTGCCTGTGGAACAGCGGGCCCACGTTGCCAGAGGTACCACAGACTCAAGCGATCCCCAGCCTCAGCTTCCTAGGTAGCTGGGATTACAGGCATGCACCACCACACCTAGCTATTTTTTTGGGACTAGGTCTCCCTACGTCCCCCTGGCGGGACTCGAACCGCAATCCCTAGCTCCAGCTGCAGCTTCCTAGGCTGCTGTTTACAGCCAGGCACCACCATGCCCAGCACAAGCCTTTGTTCACTTCTGTTCTTCGAGGCTCTGCAACGCAGAAAGAAGAGAGGGGCCAGATGTGGTGTCAGGGTTCAGGACATGTCTTGGTTATGTAATGAGAGATCGAAAAAGGTCATAGAAAACTGTCCCAAACTGTGAGCATGGGTCATAGGTTATGATGAATTTTTTTTGGTTATGACAAATTTATTAATCTTTGATAAATATTTTTCTGAAGAAAAAGAAACAGATTCTTTTCTATTGATTTAGGGATCCGTGGTTCTGAAATGTTTGCTGAGATGGATTTGAGGGCCATAAAGCCTTACCAGACGCTGATCAAAGAAGTTGGGCTGAGGTATTGTGTGGACCCAGCTCTCATTGCAGCCATCATCTCCAGAGAAAGCCACGGTGGAGCTGTCCTGAAAGATGGCTGGGACCACAGGGGACACAAATTTGGTTTGATGCAGGTACTTGCTGGAAACTTTCAGTCATTCCAACTTTGTCCTTACAGAGCTCAATCCAAACTGGAAATCCATTTTCAGTACTTACAGGCTTCAGAACACCCCGTGTGTAATGTGTATAGTGTTTTCTGTAATATATGGTATTTCATTCAAGATTTACCAGTAACTGTATACTTTCCCACGAAGTTTTTATGAGCTTTATAACTATAATTTGCCCTAAATAACATACAAATTACTTAAATTGAGAAAATGTTATAAAGGAAACTGACAGGCATCCTCTTTGTACGCATGTGTATTAAAGTGCTACAGTTAAGTCCTATTTGACTTGTTCTTTAGGCAAAAAGGGATCCAAGTTTTCTGGCTATTTGCTTCCTGACACTACTTTAAATTGCCTGAAGAAATTAAGACTTCTAGACTTCCCAGTTAGAAACAAATTTTTATTTTTGGTTGTAAATATCTATAGTTTGAAAGTTAATTGTTTTGAAACAACTTTTAAATTTATGTACATACATTATTACATAATAAATATACTATAATATCCAGTATATGTATAAATATATATATATACATAAAACGTATATTAGAGTGTGTAACGAAAAGTATGCCACATCTACTTTTTCCATATCATACTTTGTTTCTCTGACTCTCTCTTTTTTTTAATTTATTTTTTATATTAAACTATACAGTTTATTTCAGGCTTAGAACATATAAATAAAAGAAAATTAGGATATGACAAGACATCAGTATGCAAATTACGATAAAACAAGATATCAATATGATAAATATTACAAGTTTTAAAACTTTAAGACAACTTGGAGTCAGACATGCTACCGTTGTGCCACGAGGCCTCCCCGAAAAACTTTGAGACAACTTGGAATTTGGATACAATAATATAAGTAACAAATGGGTATGTTCTCCAATATCCTAGTTAGGAGATTTTTTAAAAATAATTTTAAAAACTTTTTTGTGGGAAGAAAGCAAGTCACACAGATAGGTATACATATTACAATACCATAATTACAAAATTATAACCATGCAAAATAATATATTATTTACTGATGTGTGATTTAAAAGTTTCAAATACCACTGGCATGGCAAACATCAAATCCAGTGTACTAATTATTATTTCTGGGAATGTATAATGGGGAATAGGATAGAAGAGATATCCACAGAGAATGTCAACTATCTCTGTGATGGTTATTCTTTTTTTTTTAATTTAATTTAAATCTTTCAAAATTTGCATATATATAAGTATTTATATTTATATTACATTACTGCATTATTGTGTGCCCCAGGGCTTTACCACTTCGCTAACACCTGTTAACCAGCCTGATCTTTTGAGCTCTTTGCCTCTCCCCCCCTTTCTTCTCCCTCCTCCTCTCTCGCTCCATTGTTCAGTCCCATTGGTGGTTTTTATTTTTTCTTATTCGTTTGTTGTTCCCTATATCCATCATATAAGTGAGACCATCCTGTATTTCTCTTTTTTCTTTTTGGCTTATTTCTGCTCATATGAGTCTTTCTAGTTCCATCCATGTTGCTGCAAATGACATGTGTTTGTCCTCCTTGATTGATGCGTAGTATTCCATCGTGTATATGTACCACATTCCACATTTTTTTTTTTTTAGCCAATCGTCTGTTTGGGGGCATTTGGTTTGTTTCCAAGTCTTGGCAATTGTAAACTGAGCTGCAATGAACATGCGCGTACATGTGTTCTTTTGAATTAGTGTTTTCATGTCCTCTGGGTAGATTCTCAGTAGTGAGATTGCTGGGTCAAATGGTAAGTCCACTTTCAATTGTTTGAGGGTCCTCCAGATGGTCTTCCATAGTGGCTGGACCAGTTTGCACTCCCACCAGCTGTGTTCTCTGACTCTCTCTTAGTCAAAGTACTGCAGAACTGATTTTGTGAAATAGAGAAAGGAACTGAGACCAGTGTCTATGAATTTGAAGACAAGGGGGAGAAAGAGGGAACAGCAGAAGAAATGTGTTGCATCATTTACATGCTAATGTTCCTAAATTTTCTAGCTTGACAAACAAATTCACAAACCTGTTGGTGCCTGGGACAGCAGAGAGCACCTTTCACAGGCGGTTGGAATTCTAACAGACAGACTTAAGACCATCCAGAAAAAATACCCTACATGGACTACAGCTCAACACCTCAAAGGTAGGCCTTTCTAAGACTTATTTGTAAGACTTTGTTGAAATGAGCAGTGAGGTTGAAAGTGGTAAAAAGAGACTTTCTGGCTTTACTTAACTGGATACACTTATCTGCTTGCTTCTCTCTCCCAAGCAGTTCCTTTGCATCCACCTTTAAGCTTAACTGGATACAGCTATCTGCCTGCTTCTCTCTCCAAAGCAAGCTACACACTCTTCATTAGCATTTTCACTGATCACCTTTACCATTGATATGCAAAAGCCAGCCAACTGCTCTCTGCTTTCAGCTCCAGAAACTGCAGAAAAGAAAAACTTTAAAACACAGTTTAAACTTTCCACTCGTGGGTTCTTACCACCATCCCCAGCCTTCTCAACCAAAATATCAACCCAATGTAAGACTATCAGTGCAGTGCAGACTAATTTATTTCTAACAAAGTGATTTCTAATTATCCTAATAATTACAAAAGAAACATGTAAGACTCAGAATACTTCAACATTGTCCAAAACCTTTCTCAGTATTGTCCAAAGTCTTTTCCCAGATTGCCCCAAATATCCTCAGTCTCTCAGTCCTGATCATCTCAC
>PVHY01015736.1:0-35373 GCA_004024945.1 Uropsilus gracilis | reverse complement strand
TTCACTATTATATGGAACTTGGGAAAGATAAACAAAAAGCTATGAAGAAAAGTCAAAAACAACAACAATAACAAAAAGCCAACAACCAAAGTGAAGTACACAACTCCAGGGGGAGGGGGAGGGTGGGACAGAGGGGGAATGATCAGGGAGGGTGGGGGGTGAATCCCGGGAATTACAAAGATGTGAAATTTATATTTAAATAAATTATTTGATGTTTTAAAAAAATAATAAATAATTATTTTTTACTTAAAAAACAAAAATGGTGAGTTTTAGAGCATGAATTTTATTTCAATAAAGCTACTATTAAAAAAAATTTTTTGAGACTAGGTTTCACTATTTTTGCCTGTCGAACCACAGGTTCACATTGCCCAGACTCAAGCAATCCCCAGCCTCAGCTTCCCAGGTAGCTGGGATTACAGGCACGCATCAACACACCCAGCTATATTTTTGGGAACTAGGGCTCGCTGCGTACCCCAGACAGGACTCGAACCTCAATCCCTGGCTCTGGCAGCAGCTTCCTAGGCTGCAACTTACAGGCATGTGCCACCATGCCCAGCCTTCTATTATTAAAATTTTTTTAATAAAAAATTCTCCTGATCTCCATACAAGCAGCAATACACAGGTTGGGAGAAGCATGCAAAGTAGGAGTCAATCACAAGGTTTCCCAGGGGCCCAGTGAGGAGTAAATTTGTGATCAAAACCTCTCTCTGAGGAGAAAAGAAAGCAAGTAAGAGAAGGGAAAACAGAGGTTGGAAGAAAAGGTATGGATCTAAGCCACATCCCACTTGCCTGCAAAGAATGCCTCTGATAATCATAAAATCAGGACTGCTGTTTCTGTTTTGCCTTCTAAGAGTATTGCTCACTCTTTCCTCTGCCTGATGTGCTGTATATACAGGGTCAGTGTGATTATTTGAAGTCTGGCTTGGTTATTCTCATTTGCTTTATTTTTCACTTAACAGTTGTATCTTAATAGAAACTCCCCCACCGAAAGATTTGCCTAGGATTTCTGTAATAAAACAGAAGGATTTGCAACAAATGTTGGAAGAACCCTCTGCAAAAGTGGTATTTTTCAAATGATTATGAGGTTGAGAACATATTGTCATAACAGGGCTGCAAGCCTGCCCTTTCCATTGAACAGCCATGACAGTTGTTCCCTGTTAATATCTAATGCTAAATGTTACAGAGGGCCCCTCCTATTCTCCAAGCCTGTCTTGCTGGTTCCCACTTCATCTACACAGCCTGTTCCCTTCTTCCATAAGTCAGTGTCACTGTTAGTCAAGGAACCTTCATTTATGTGTCAGTTGTTGGCCTTCTCTTCCAGAGACTTTTTCTGTCCATGCTCCACAGCCCTTGGACACCATATTGAGCACAGAGAACATTAGGGGACAAATAGTACCTTTGCTACCAACTGAAAATAGAAGTTCACATGAATACTACCTCAAGTGAAGGCAGCTATGGACAAGAAAACCAAAATGCTGATAGATATATAAATGACTTAGCAGAAGAAAAGATGCCCAACATCACTGATCATCAGAATTGCAAATCAAAACTACCTCTTAGCTGATAGGATGACTTTTATCAGGGAGATAAGAGACAACAAACTTTGGTGATGGTGAAGAGAAAAAGGGAAATTTTGTGCTCTGTTGGACTCCTATAAATGGTAGTCAAAGTATGGAAAACAGTACAGAAGTTCCTCAAAAATTTTTAAATAGAACTGTGATATGATCCAGCAGTTGTACTTTAAGGTATATATCTAAAATACTGAAATGAGGATCTTGAAGAGATATTTGTATTTCCATGTTCGTTGCAGCATTACTTACAATAATCAAGAAGTTAAAACAACCTAAGCATCTTATGAGCGGATGAATAGCAATGCTATGTACATATATAATGGAATGATAATCTATCATGAGAAATAATCAAATTCTGCCACTTGTGATGTTATGGGTAGAACTTGAGGACATTGTGTAAATGAAACAAGTCAGATAAAGAAAAAACAAATATTGTATGATTTCACTTATTTGTCAAGTTGGAGAAAATAAAAGTTTTTAAAAGAGTAAAACTGTTACTAGTGTCTAGAGGTGGGGGAATTGGAGATCCTATTTAAGGAAACAAACTTAGAACTAGCAGATGAATAAATTCTGGAGATCCAATGTACAGCATAGTGTTTGTAGTCAGCACTGTTATAAACTTCAAAGTTGCTAAGAACCTAATTTTTTAAATTTTATGCACTTTTTATTAATCATTTTGTTGTTGACATATTTATGTATATATGCATATAGATATTAATATAGATATAGATGATATAGCTATATTACATCATTGCATTCCCCAAGGTTCTCCTTCCACTTATCACCCGTGAACCTTCATCTTGATCTTCTTATGCTCCTCCTTTCCCTGATTTCTCCCTCTTCTCTGCCCACCTCCTACAGCTGCTTGCTCCAGTTCTGTTGTTAGCTTATTTTGACTTTTTCTTGGTTTTTTGCTTGTTATTCCTCTACCCCATCTATAGGTGAGACCATCTGGTTTCTGTCTTTTTCTTTCTAACTTCTTTCTGGTAATAAAACTTTTTATTTTTTTCTGATAGACTTATCTTCTAGGTCTAGCCATCTTGTTAGAAATTCACCATATTTGTCAGTTTTGATTGCAGAATAATATTCCATTGTGTAAATACAACACATCTTTTTTAACCATTCATCAAATTTGGAGTATTTGGGTTGTTTCCATATCCTGGCTATTGCGAATAGTGCTTCAAATAAACATTCAAGTACAGGTGTCTTTTTGAATTATTGTTTTGATGCCCTTTGGGTAGATTCTCAGAAGTGGAATTGCTGGATTGAATGGTAGTTCCATTTTCAGTAGTTTGCGGGTTCTCCACACAACTTTCCTTGTGTCTGAACCAGTTTGCATTCCCACCAGCAGTGCAAAACTATTCCTTTCTCCGAAACTACTACACTGCTGGTGGGAATAAATAAATTTTATTTATTTATAAATAAAATAATAATTTATAATAATTTATAATAATTAAATAAAATAAAATTTATAAATCCCAGGGTAAATCCCTGGGATTACAATGTTGTGAAATTTATATATAAATAAATAAATAAAAAGGGTTCCTTTCTCTTCAGATAAATACCAGTTCCTTTCTCTCCACATAAATACCAGCACTTGTAGTCTGTTTATTTTTTTTAATATGGACAATTCTTACTGGTGTAAAATGGTATCTCAGTGTGGTATTGATTTGCATTTCCTTGGTTATTACTAATGTAGACCATGTTTTTCATATATATATTGGCCATTTGTATTGCCTCTTTGGAGAACTGTCTTTTTAGCTTCACCCCAAATTTGACTGTGTTTTTTGCTTTGTTTTTCTAAGTTGTATGAGTTCTTAGTGGATCTTTGTTATCAGACACTTATGACTTGCATAGAGGGTAAAAATTTTTCCTGTTCAATTGGGTTTATTTTTGATTTGGTTATTTTCTCTTTTGCTGTACAGAAGCTTTTCAATTTGATGTAGTCTCAGCTGTTTATGTTTTCCTTCATCTTTTTAGCATCTGTAGATGTGTCCTGAAAGGGGTTTCTGAAGTGTAAGCCTTGGAGTGTTGTGCCCATATTTTACTGTATGTATCTTATGGTTTCAGGTCTTACATTCAAGTCTTAACCATTTTGAGTTGACTTTTGTACATGATGTAAGGAAGTTGTCTAGGTTCATTTGGTTTTTTACATGTAGAGGTCCAGTTTTCCCAGCACCATTTGTTGAAGAGCCTATCCTTGTTCTAACGCATGCCCATTTGTCAAAAATTAGTTGGCCATCTATGTATGACTTTATTTCTGGGCACTCAATTCTGTTTCTTTGGTCTGGTTATCTGTTTTTGTAACAGTACCATGCTGTTTTAATTATTTTGACTTTATAATATAATTTGAAGTCTGGGATTGTAATACCTACATTCTCTCTTCTTTTGGTCAGGAGGGTTTTGGGTATTCAAAGTCTTTTGTTATTCCATATGAGTATCAGTAATTTTTTCTCTATCTCTTTAAAAGCTGTCATTAGAACTTATATTGGAATTGCATTGAATCTGTAGATTGCTTTTGGTGGGATGGTCATTTTGATAATGTCAATTCTTCTAATCTGTGCAGGCAATGTCTTTCCATTTTTTAATGTCTTCTTCTACTTATTAGGTTTATTCCCAAGTATTTAATTTTCATTGTTGTGATGGTAAATGGAGTGGTTTTTAATTTCTTTCTCTGAATGGTTTTTTGCATATAAGAAAACTGCTGATTTTCGTGTGTTGATTTTGTATCCAGCTACCTTGTTGAACTGGTTTATTATTTTAACTAGTTTTCCTATGGTTTTTGTTTTTTGGTTTTTTTTTTTTGGTTCTCTACATAAAGTATCACATCACCTTCATATAATGTTAGTTTTATACTCTTTCCCTATTTTTATTCTTTTTATGTCTTTAAGAACATAAATTTTAAATGTTCCAACACACAAAAAAAGAAACTATGACATGATAAAGGCATTAGCTAATAATGCTAATATAGTAATTATATTGCAATATATAAATGTATCAAGCCAACGTATTGTACATCCCAAATTCAAACAAGAAATATTCACTTATATATCAATTTTTATTACAAAATAATATAACAGAAATAGGAAGCTATAGCTTATGAATTTTTATTATTGCATTTGCTCCAAAAGCAATAAGAAACTTACAATTTCCATTTAAAGTGACAAAATGAATGATAAATTCACTTGATTGGTCATATTATTGAAACCAAAGAAACCTGAGTGCAAGGGGTGACCCAGTTGGTGGATCCACACCCATATAGTTACAACTGAACTAAAGTACTAAAAGACATATTAGGAGAAGCTCAAATAAAAGGCCTATTGACAAGAAGACAAAAGTATGGAGGAAATTTACAATTTGATTGTGACAAGATGGTTACTGGCTCCCTCTGCAGAAAAAGCAGGAACTGACCAAGACATTTGGAGGAAGAGGTCACATGTGAAGAAGGCCAGTCTACCTAGAATCTGGGCATCTCAGGAGCCAGTCAAAGACTTGGATGGAGAATCCCTATCCAAATTGTAATATTATTCTTCAAACATTACTGAAATTCTTATGAAATCACTAGGGACTCTGACTATACAATGTAATCTTGATTTTTACATAAAAAAGAAAGACCAGCAGCATCACATTTCCAAATTTCAGAGTATACCACAAAGTTATAGTAATCAAAACAGTGTGGTGAAGAAGCAAAAAGATATACACAGCCGGTTTCACAGCCTCAAGGGGAGGCCTCAAGAAGCCTGTACTCTCTTGAGCAGGGGAAGCTGGGGTAACCTGGCTCCCTCCATGCAGCCTGAGGCTCCACCCCTTCCTCCTACAGGTTGGGGAGGTGGAGGCCAGAAAACTGCTGGGGCACAGGCTGGGGGGTGGTTCCCCTCTGGTACATTCCCACCTCAGCCATTCCTTAGCTCGAATGAGAAAAACAACAACCCAGATATAGACATACTGAAAGAGACAGAAATAAAGTCCCTGAACACACCCATCACCTGCCCAAAAAAGAGTATGGTTGGAACTCTGAGACACAAGAGAGTAAAGACATATCACTAAGTAATACCAACAACATTTCTGGTGCTGGGCTAAACTCAGAGACACTTTCAATGTGAGCAAGGAGTTCCTCCATCTCAATGGGGGAGCAAAGCCATAAAGACATGTCAGTGGCCCACAGAGAACTGTGAACCAAAAAACATGAGTGAGCCAGACCAACCACTGACTGAACTCTGTCCCCACCGGGGAACTCCCTACCACCAATGGCTAAGAATTGGTTTCACAAAGTCAGTTACTGAGCTACAAGGCCAAAAAAGCAACACCAAGGGACAAACAACGGAATGAATGGATGAGACAACCAATAAGAACAAGGAGACACTAAAATCAGAGATCATAAGGGCCCTGAGAAAAAGAGACTATCTCTCCCACCACAGGAAATTCCACAATGAAGAAATAGGGAGAGCCACTCCACATACCAGACCAACAGGACATTTGCCAACATGCTCAGAAGGGCCACCTACCCTAAGGTTATTCATGGAGATCTGATCAGCCTGGTCTGCAGTCTCCCAAAATGCAGGACTTCACCCAGGAGGGCACTGCTCAAAAAAAAAAATCAACAGGCCAATCATGAACCAACAACTGACAACAAGAAAGGAACTGGAGTGACCAGAGGGGGGACCAGGGGAAGGAAAGGAGGGAGAGGGGGGAGGACCATACCTACAAACATGAGCTATGTAAACAAATAATGAGAAAAACAAAAATAAATAAATATATATTTTAAAACTTTAAAAAACACACAAGATCTATGGAATAAAACTATGGGCTCAGAAATAAACTCACAATTATATGAACCGTTAATCTATAATAAAGGAGTCAAGAAAGTACACTGGAGTAAAGAAAATCTCTTTCATAATTGGTGTTGGCAAAACTAGATGCCTGCATGTAAAAGAATGAAACTAGAAAATTACCTTGCACAATATACAAAAGTAACTCAGATGGAGAAAAGACTTGAATGTAAGACATGAAACCTTAAAATACATAGGAGAAAACATAAGGAAAGCACTCCATGACAGACTTCAGAATGTCTTTGTAAACTTATGTCTAGTGGAAAGGAAAACAAAAGAGAAGATAAATAATTGGAATTTTCTCAACTTAAAACTCTTCTACACAGTAAAATAAGCAATCACTAAAACAAGAAGATACCTTAATTTATGGGAGAAAATATTTGCATGTCATATATCTGACAAGGGACAGATATCCAAGAGCTACAAAAAATACAAACAACTCAACAAGGGAAAGCAAAAAAGACAAACTGAAAAATGAGCAATCAAGCAAAATAATGCTTCTCCAAAGAAGATGCATGTTCAAAAATGTTCATCATCATTTACTTTCAGGGAAATGCAGATCAAAATCACAATGAGATACCACTTCACACCTATAAAATTCATATCAAAAACACCAGAAACAAGTGGAGAAAAGGAACACTCTTATTATATTATTGTTGGAAAGTTAGACTGGTTCAGACCATATGGAAAACAGTATGAAGCTCAAAAATTTTTAATGTATCTGCCATCTAACCCAACAATTTATATCTATCCAAAGAAAACAAAAACACTAATTCAAAGGGGAACATGCACTCTCATGTTCATTGCAGCACTATTTACAACAAACTATGGAAACAACCTAAACACCAAAATAAAGATGAATGAATCAGAAAATGTGGTATATACACACTGGAATACTACACAGCTATTTTTAAATGTCATGTATATAAACTTGTACCATTTGTGGCACCGTAAATGGAATTGGCAGGGATTTTGCCAGGTGAAATAAATCAGGAGAAAGTCTAAACAGTCTATTAATAGTATTGCTTACATGTGAAATATAGAGAAATCCAACAAAAGGTCAGATAAATTCAGACTAGAGTGTATAGATCTATCTTTCAGTCAAAAACAGAAACCAGATTTTCATGTAAAATCTATTTTCAAATATGGCTAACTTTTTTTTTATTTAGTACACTTTGAATCAGTCAAAACATCCCTGAAAACTACATGGGAACTGAGAACTTTTAGTAAATGACAGTCCTCTCAGATGAAAATCTGACAAATTTTCCTGTACAAATTATTGTAACCCATAAACACAGTCATGCTTCTACCATTTCATCATCAGTGTCTTCCAAGAGCTTAGCTTATTGCTGCACCCTGTCATTGAAAACTCTTGAAGTCAATCCTTTCAAAGGGGGACTTGATAGTACTTGAATTACACCTCAATAAAGGTGTTAAATTTTACAAGGCCAAAACATGCTGAAATATAATTCAAAACTTGAGAAACTCCCTTGTCTTATGCTGGCCACAGGGCAGACAGCATCAAACTTCTTTTGCTCCCATGTCTTGTGCTTCACTGTGAATTAATATTGCACCCCCATTGATTACTGAGTTTTTCCAAATAATACTTGTTAAAGAAGAATTACTACTATTGTTTTAGAACAAATACTATTAAATATTGTCTTTAGTTAGATTGTAATCAGCTTTACCCACTTTCCATATAATCTGATTGAAGCAGATTTTCTCCAAGTCTTTTCTTATTATTTTGTTTTTATTAAAAGGTCATCTATTTGGGTTTTCCTCAAACTTTACATTCCTGGGATAAGTTTATAATTATAAGTTCACAGAAAACCTAACCAGGGATTAAATTACTATATGTTTAATGATAATAATTAGGGGGTAACAGGAGGAAAGAAGAGAAGGGAGTGAGAGAGAGATGGATTTTCACATATAGTGGAATTTGTGGGGGGAAACTTTGGGTACTACATTACTGAATATATTTTAGCCTATTTTCCCCATCTTAATGCCTTTTGACCCTCTATACTGATTCCATCATAATTATCCTTTAATACTCTTATAAATGAACTTTTAGCTTATCTTCCATTAATTCTCGAGACCAAGCACAGCCATCTAAATAGAGTGTTTAACCCTTTAATGGTCTTCCCTTCCAAATGGCCAAGTAGAAATTCCTAGTCTGGGTATTCCATTGTGTGCCTATATAGATGCAAACAAGAATGAAAAGCACCCCAAAGAGAGATTCACATGGGGTGTTGTACATGGGGTTCTGATCTAAGGAAGACCTCCTGATGTAACCAAAGCTAAGTGATAAGAATATCTCAGACCCTGAGAGAAAATAATTTATGTAAACTTTTATGAGACCTGCTTTTATAGACACAGCAGAGCCTGGAGGCTATCAACTAATCTTGAGCTAAGCTCCAGGATGAGTGGAATACACTAGGGGGAATACTCAGAGGCAAGAGGGCCCACCAGCAGATATGCAAGACTCCAGTTATATGAAGAAAAGTTTCTTTACCCTTCTTAAGTTATAGACGGTCCTATAACTAACCAATGAACTTTAGCCAAGTCCATGTCTCTGCCTCAAAAGCATTTTTCAGCCAATAAAATTTAACCCCTTTGTAATCAACCCTCATCCCCCTAGGTCCCAAAACCTTGATAGCTCATTCTTTTTCTTAATTAGGGAGGTAGACTTGGGATTATCTCTTACTTTTTTGTCAGTAAATTTATGAAAAAGCTTATTTCTGTTCTCAAAACCTGATGTCTAGTTTCTATTCAGGTAGGCTAGCAAATTCCAATGTTGGGTCACAAACTAGCACCCCAAATGGGACAGATCCAGAACTGATTCGTGAATTAGGATTTCTTCCTCAGTCACCTGGAAACAGGGGGAGTAGTATCCTGGGAGCAAGGCAGGATCCTGGTCTCAAGACACCAGGTGGATTAGTTCATGGAGAGCAGGAGCCTGCGAGTTTTCATGATTGGGGGGAACTCTAATGTGTTCCCCAAGCAGTCCTGATGATCATCTGACAAGAGCCATCAGCAAGGTCATCCCTTAGGGCAAATCACAAAGACAAAAGATATTGTATCCTCCTTAGAATCCCTTGTCCATCTACAAAAATATACTAAAGTTTTCCCACAAAACACCACGGCAGCAACAGTGTCTGGAGAGACAGCAGATTGTTCCTCAAATAGCACTTTATCTCTTCAACCTGGACAGCAGCTCCAAGGGGGTGGGGGGAGGGGCCATCTTCACTGGGAACTGGAAAGAGCCCTGGGCAGGTGGGTAAAGAGAAGGATAAAAGCAAACATCAAATAGAGATAAATGAAGACTGATATGGAAGCTGATGGGGAAAGTGGAGAACTGCAAGATGGCCAAAGTCATCAGATGCCTGTAGACTAGTGGAAATGTCTTAGATTTGAAAAATAATCAAACGGAATATGCTGAACAAAGAGAAAGACGATAGACGAGTTATCTACAGCTGCATACCAGGTTGCCCACTACCCTCAAAAAACAATAGTCATCATTATCACTCATGGGTGCAGAGGGTCAGGAATTCAGAAATAGCTCAGCCAATCAGTCTGGCTGAGTCTCTCATGAAGTGGCAGTTAGACTTCAACTTGGGCAATCATTCTTTGGAGGCTTGTCTGGGCCTAGAGAGTCTAATCCCAAGGTGGCCTCTTCCATACCTGTTGAGGCTGCTGGTACAGACAAGATGCCTTTGTGCCTCTCCATGAGGCTGCCAGAGTGTCCTCCTGGTGTGGTGGCTGGTTTCCCCCAGCAAACAATTCAAGAGAGCAAGACAAACCCTCCGTCGCCTTTGATGATGGGCTATTGGAGGTCTGATTCTATATGAGAAGGACTGCTTTTCATTGAGACTTGCCATTATTTATATACCACTAAGGAAAAGAAACTATCACTTACCACAACATAAAGCTTTCTATCCAAAAGAACTTTTTATCTGTTGAAAGAGTTCTTTTAGAATTATTTTTAAATCATTTTATCATATATTTCTCTAGAGCATATAAAAATAAAGGAAGCAAAATAATTTGACTAAAGTATTCCTGAGACTTTCCTTCAGCACCTGATACTTCTGAATCACCTTTAGAGTTAGAACTTTCATGTTTTTCCATCTCCATCATGGGCAATACAGGACTTCTCTAAAAGTTCTTCCATGCAAATCTGAGGCAACCAGAAGTGGGTGGAAATGTGGAAAGGAAGACAGAAATGTGGAAGGAGTAGCAGTGGAACACAGTAGCAGACTACTGGGTCATTGGTGACAGGCATGCTGTGTAACATGCATTTGAAGATGTTTCAACCCATAATCCCCAAAGTAGATACAAGGAGGTAAACCAACTTTACCACAGTTAATATAATTTTAGAAATAAGAAGAAATATAGTGAAGTCAGGTGCAAAAATGGGGTCCTAGCTTCAATACTGCCCATATTGAGATGCTGGTTTCAATAGGAACAACTTTATTTCCTGAAAGAAAAGAGAGTTAAAATGAAATCAATTTATACAGTATTGATATATAAATTCTAAACAACCCCAATAAAATTCCAATTAAAATTTCTCCAATTAAATAATAGTGCTTTCCTCTTGTCTTTGAGACTTCCAAGATGTTCATGAGATCATTCATATTACTACTGTGTTTTATTGATTTTATCAAAAGTAACAGCAGAAGGTCTTCAGATGATCACCACAACCTGTGTTGGTCTCCTTATGACCCTTACATAACTTTCAGACTCAGTGTCAAGAGTAGTGTCATCCAAAGTCATCAGATGTAACAGGCTCATCCACGGGTGCCTGGGCAAGAACTGTGCCCAGACATTCACCACTAGAAGACATCCAGTTATGGCACGTTCTAATTTTACTAGTGATAGAAGGGTGGTAAAACACATGCTTCAGGCACATATTTCAAGATAACCTAGTTAGATGCATGAAGGTTTGTGACTGAGTCTCTTAAGTGACTTACACATTATCGGTATGAAGGATGCCTTGTACTACTTTGCACCTTAAAGTCCAAGGGGAAAATGTTATTTTAGAGCTAAAGTTTTATTGCAGTTTTATTATTTGACCTAAATCTGATGCCTGTATCTGCAATGGACGCCTGAAACATGGGCATGCTGATTGAACTGACAGCTAGCAACAGTCTAAAGCTCTTCTTGGTCTCTCACACTAACCACATACTAAAACTGAGTCTAAGAGTCACTCTGACAGGAGGAATATTTAGGAATTGGGAAATAGTCACCACAGAGATGTCTGCGGTGTATTGAATGAATTAGGAATTACAGATTAGTGCCATTTTGCACTCACTCTTCAGCTATGTGTTCAGGGAGTGATTTGCAGTGCAGGGTAATACAGGATTACTGTTATCAACAGAAAGAAGCAGGAAGACACTCATTGTTCATCAACTGGGTCCTGGAGCAGTCTGCATGTGCACTGTTGGGACAAGATGTTGAGACAGTGAAGCTACAGCCTGAGGTCTTTACACAAGACTGTGACAAGAGCAAACTGTCACAAGGGAAGGTGTGGTCACAGCACACAGAGGCAGGATCTGGTAGGTTTCAGCTCATCATTACTATTCCCGGTATAGATGCCCTGGTGGCCATTTGAAGCCAGGACCTCAATATGGGCCATATTAAAATTAAGTACTGATGCTATTAACTGTGTCTGAAAAACACTGAGGTAAAAGAGGCCTAAACAGGAAGGGCACTTTTACTTTGTTGCAAATTCCAGGTGTGGAAGAGAAAATGTATCACCTAAGAGGTGTGTAGAGGGAAATTGGAGCCTTTGGCTTTCAGGGGGAGAAAAGGGGGGGTAGATAAAAAGGAAAGGAGCAGAGATAAGAGAGAGACTTTTGGGGAGAGGAGAGACGAGAATGATGGGCGATAGCCCGAGTGACCATGCTGGACAGAAGGCCCCTGGAAGAGGGAACTGGTGGAGGCAAGGAGCCATGGTGACTGGTAGAAGAGTGGCCAGTGTGGAAAGTGTAGCACCGCAGCAAGGTGGCATAGTGAGCTGGTACCTGGAGATGGACAGGGATTTGGAAAGCTGGTTTGAACATCAGCAATTGTAAAACAAGTTTGAAGAGCCTTGGAGCATCAGAGCAGCGTGGCACACTGGAGAGAGAAGAAAAGAGAAGACACTGGAGAAAGACTGGACTTGGCAGAGTGCTTACCTCTCAGGTTTGGAGGGGCAGAGGGGCACCATCTTGGACATATATTTGGGATTTTCAAACTAAAAGGTGATTGGGGTAAGATAAGTGCCCATTTCTGGCTTTAAGGACTTTTTGTTTTCCCTGTTAATATTCCCTTGTTAATAAACCCTGTTGTTAAACTGCATTGTGGACTGGCAACTGCTACACACAGGTGGTACAAACCTGAGGGAACCTGGGTGGCAGTTGAGGCATCTGCCCTATTTTGACCCAATTTCACATTGACCTACTATATTATATACAGTGCTACTGCCAATTGTCCTTGAGTGAGACAATCTCGATATGCAGTGCAGGGGTGGGGCTGACTAGGGTTTCTCCAGAACCATGAGAAAGAATCCGCACTGGGACTCCAGCTTTAGGACCTCCCAAACCATATTAATTACTTTCTATTTTAAATCATTTGATAGCCATACTGCAAGGCACAGTCACTCCACCCCTCTTCAAAGCAAATGGAATGTTTACATTCAGTGATCACAAGTAATGAAGACTACAGCATTGTGGATAAAGATTCAAATATTTATTACTTTAGCTTAGAAATTCTTCATGTCTGATCTCATTTCAGATACATGGTGTGTCCAAAATAGAGGTGATTACTTGAAGCCTTGAAGAATGAATTTCAAAGAAACAATTGTTTGGCTATTTCAGTTGTTCTTACCCACCAATACCTAACATAGATAACAGAGCACACCGTTGTCATCACAGATATGTCAATGACAAACCATCAAAGTTTAGTGAGTATGAACAACCCAATCAGCTCCCACAGCAGTTCACAAAGAAGCACAGAAAACAAATTGCTTTCTTATTATTATCCCCAAGGACAATATAGTTAGACAGCAAAACCCAAAAAACCTTTTTTAAAAAAAAAAAGCTTTTTGTAAAGAGGCTCCACCAGGAAATACAGATCAAAATTTCACTTGTATGTCCTCTGAGAAGCTAATATGTGGAAGACTGATATACCATATTTTAACAAATTCAATCAGGAAGAAGACAGTGTGTCTAAAAATACTGGAATTCTCTCAGTACATGTCACATATCTAAGAGTGTTACAATCACACTCAGCAGTAACATAGCATCTGAGAATACCCAAGTGGAAAGTGTTGTCTTTGGGAATACCAATCCAGTGACCACCAGTATTTATTTAAATTATTGTTTCTGATGTTCCCTCCCCCTCTTTTTCTCTCCCTCCCTCCCTCCCTCCCTGTCACTTCTCCTTTCCTCCGCCTGTATATTTTTAGCAACACACAAAAACCAACTGGTTCACTGGTCTGACTTTATATACCTTTGTGGAAGGGCAAAAGTCATATGTCATCCCATTTTGCCATCTTTTTAATGATGATGCCCCTAAAGCTGAGAGATATTTAGTCACTTGCCCCAGAACACACAGTATTCAAGCACAAAACATTCTAATAATTCTGAGTACTGATAAGCGAACATTTAGGTCTCATCAAGGAGATCTTCCCCAGTAACACTGAACAGATAGATTATACTTGAGTGTCCAACAAACTGTTAAAATGTTTAATAGTTTGCTCATGAAGGAAGATTGCTCACAGTTTAACTTCTTTCACATGGTTTGCAGGTAAAAAGAACCATATATAATACTAGTGTCTGGGCTACAGTTTTCTCCCAGGTTAAAGTTGTAACTGTCTGCTGTCATGATCGGAGAAAAAAATGCACATTTTAGTTGCAGACATAGACTCATGAGTAGTTTCTTTCTCCTCTAGTAGTTCTGTAACATGTGAAGGCAAGGGTATCCTAGAAGCAAGCATGAATACCCCCTACTCCAGCCTTCCTGCCTTTCCAGAAACAGAGGTCAGGAGTTCAGAAGATCCTAGCTAAGGTTGGGTAAGGGAAAAGGACTCCTGCTAGCTTCCTTGGCCAGGAAAGGAGGTACTGTGATACCTGAAAAGAGAGTTCTCCCTTCAGGAGTTTGGCCTAGGGATGACAATTCCACCACCATATTCCAACAGTAAGTGCAACAAGCAAGTCAAGGGGATACCCTGATCCCCTGGTCAGTGCCCCAAAAATGGTTGTTTGGTGGGATGCTCTAGTTTCTTCTTTCTGGAAACCTTCTGGCTTTCTGGGGCTAGAACACCTGGTAAGCATCATCTCCTCCAACGTATATTATTAAAAACTAATATTTCAAATACAAAACTTGCATTTGAACATTGAAATACAATTAAGTTGGATGAATCTGATTTTAATTTAAGGCCCAAATTTCTCATATAGTTTAGAGTGGCCTACAGTGGGAATCACCACCAAGTAACATTTGTTTGGAAAAACAAAGTCCCCAGAAGGAAGTAGGCTAGGGACACTTGCCAATAAATCATAATAGCATTGCCTGTCCCTTGTTCAACCTTTTCTTCCTCTACACTATTTTTCCTACACAATTTCCCATGACAGTCTCATGTGGCCTTGAAGGCAAAGGAAAATATTCTCTGCAGATTTCACCTGCAGGTATTATTAAAAAAAAAATTTGTTGTAGGAAAGGAATCTTTCTAAAAGCACTTTCTGATCATTATTAAAGCATTCAATCCCCTCTTTTAGCTTAGAGATAAACAATGTCCTGATTACCAGGGAAAAGTACCTTGAGATTCGCATTTATTTCCCTGATGACATAATCCTCCCACCAATGAGTTACACACACGTGTTAATATCAGGAACAAACTCACAATCTGATTTGAGGTTGTTGTTTTTTTTTTGAGGGAGAATTCAAAAACAGCATGATGCCACTACATAATCATCAGACACAAAATAAGCTGTTTATCTGATTTCACATACGCTCACAATTTCACATACGCTCACTTCTGAAATAACTATAATTACTTTCTAAAATGAATCTAGTTTTCTGGTTATATAAGTCCACATGCCTGTTATAGGAAATATGGGAAATAAGAAAATTACAATCACCCTAAACCTGTGATCCAAAATAAGCCCTGTTAGCATTTTGGTTTATTTCATTTTAAGATTTTTCAATATACATATGACTTTACATCAATATCCTTGTAGATAAAAATTGTTGTACTTTATTTTGGCATTATATTCAGTTTTAACTGTTGTCAAAATGTTTCAAAATCTGGAAGAATATATGCTTAGGTATTATCAGTGATTGCATTTGGGTGATAGGAATATAATGTTTTAATTTTCTTTATGAATTTTTGTCCTATTTCTCTGATTGCCTACCAATGTACATTTATTATGAAGAAGGGAGTATTTCTAAGTATAAAAACATTATTTTCCTTGGTTGCTTACCATTTCATTTCAAAGACACACTGGCTTATCTGCCTTTGCCAGAATGGTGTACACCTGGCCTTTCCAAGGACTTGAGCAGGAATGTGCAACATGCTCAGGTGGTAGGGTTTTTGTAAAATTTGCGACCGTAAAGCACTGTAACCACAGATGTTTGTGGTCACTTCAACTGCTGAGACAAGTTGTGCTGGGAGGTGAGAGGCACCCAGGGGAAGGGGCCTTAAGGGTGCATTCAGGTGACTCACGTCAATTCTGCTTGAAGCCAAGTTGCTACAGCCACCTTGGGCTAATGATAACCCACAGGAGGGCTCCTGGTGCCACCAAGACACAGGATTTCAGCGACTTCAGGGAAGACAGGTGTAGTTACAAGGTTTTGGATCTCCCTGAGTCCTACACAGATGATCCAACCAATAGAAAAATAAAAAATATGTGGACAAATTTACAACAGAACCAGGTAAGAAAGTAGCCCCATTTCTCCAAATCCAAGCAAGCAGGGTCAACCACTATGGCAGCCAGCCTGAATGGTGTCAGCATCTGTGAAAGGGAGGAAAAGGTACAGGAAACTTAAAAAACCAGAAAAGAAAGGACTCAGGAAATACAAGATGAAAGAAAATCATCTGGGAATTGAAGGTCTCACTAGAAGGAACATAAGAACAAATAGCACAACAGTTAACACTTTGAGAGAAATAAGAGCAATTTTTTTTATTATAAGGAATGAAAAGGATTTTTCTAAAAGTGACAAATCAGCAAAAAAAAAAAGATTCAGCATATGGGTAATGGGAGTATCTAAAGAAACAAACTCAAGCCAAAGAATAGAAAAAATACTGAAATCTGTAATAGTGGAAAACTTTTTTTAAATTAAAAAAATGTGTAAATGAGAGAATCTACCTGTTTGAATAATACAAAGATAATCTGGTAAAATTACTAGTCATCAAAGACAAATAATTCCTTTGGGCAGAATGTACATGAAGAATATGAGTGTACACAAAGAGCATGAATGTACATAAAAGGCACCAAAAAAATCAAATTATCTTGAGTGTTGACCCAATACTTTCTCCAATAGGAAATGAAGAAATCTAATGAAAAGAACAAAGAACGTGTGAGCCCAGGATTAGATGCGGCAAAACTACTTGTAAATTAAGGGATCACAACACCTAGGAATTTCCTTGCTACCTTGGGAGCATTCTTAGCCCACTCAGAGGAAGACAGAAAACACTAGGGACGCCCTCACTAAGTGAGAGCGGGGAATCCCTTGCTTGGTAAGGAGACTGAATTGTACTCAGCAAATACTGTGCACCCTGTTAATTTACTGTCACCTCCCCACCTCCATCTTTCCCTGGACTGTTTATAAAGGGAACCAGGCAAAGAAAGAGACACTTTCCGAGTGACTAGCTGAATGTAAAGCAGCTGGTATTTGCTGTCCAAAGAGCAACCTGGCAAGTGTCACACTGCAGGTGTAGTGGGCACAGGTTGGTGCCTGAGTGGCCAAGGGGGCTGATGAGGTCCAAAAGGAGCCATCACAACTCACCCACTTTGGCTACAGCTAACAGAGTCTGACATCAGCCAAGAGGGAACTCCCTGAGGAGGTGAAGATTAGAGTCAGGTAGGTGCCAGAAGGAACCCCATTGTCAAGCTGGGGTGCAAAGGTGAATCTGTGCAGACTGAAATGTGCTCTTGCTTCAGAGGTACAAGTATCACACACAATCATCCACAGAGGCTTTCTACCACTCTCTGGTTTTCCCAAGACACCCTTCCAATAGCAGCAACAAAAGAATGCATCAAAGCATGCATTTGAAGGCAATCAGTGACACTAATTCAAAAATCTTTAACAATTTCACCACAACTGGGAGAGATCCTGGTGCCCTTGACTGCCTTAGGCACCAGCATAACTAGAACCATCACTGTGTCTGCACAGCCCAGAAGCAAGAAACCCACTGCTTTAAACTTTAAAAATATAAATATACCATTCAAATGTTCAAAGTTATAAAAAAACAACAAAAGACTAAGCAACTATCACAAATAGAGGATTGAGGTGATACACACTGGTTCCTTGCAATGTAGTATTCTTGATCAGATTCTAAAACAGAAAAAAAATGACTTTAATGAAAAAAAATCAGTAAATTCCAAAGATGTCTGCAGTTTAGTAAATAGCACTGTATCCATATGAAATTCTTAACTTTGGTAAGTGCAATCCTGCTAACATTTGGAGAAACCAAATAAAAGGTGTCTGAGAACTATAGCTCTGTATTTGGGGAGTAGAGGGTCCCCCCTTTCATGTGCTATCACCGTAATGCACCTTCACCAAAGCATCCACTATCCACCACCCTAATCCTTCATGATCCCTCCACACACACCCTTACCATCTTCCCTCCCCCTCTGTTCTCTAATCTCCTCAGTTATCAGCTATTAAGGGTTAGGTTTTAAGTTTGGTTTTATAAGACCACCCCTAGTTTGATTTCTCTATTGAGGGACCCTTGGGACATCATAAGTTGCTCTATACTCCAAGGTGAAGCAAGGCTCTTCCCTCTGTTGATCACAAGTCTCCCCCCAAACCCCAAGGAGGAGCTGCCAGCAAAAGAGAGTGGTACTGGTGTTAACTCCAGGGTAAAGGGTTCTGACTTCCTGAATTTTTCTAAACCTTTGACAGCAATGCTCTCCAGCAACATTCCCACTTTGACTTCCTTTTCATCCTTCTCTCACATCCCCAGCTCCTCACTGTGCATTTCAGAATAAACTTGCACCAAATGCTATCTCAGGCCTGCAGTGACCAACTCAGGATTTTGAGCCGAGCATGGTCAGATTCAGGGCCCAGATACCTGACCCTGGGCTGCCCTTTGCTGATGGAAATGTCAGTTTACTGGTGGGTATGGGTCTGGCTATGTCCACAGGACAGCCACAAGCTGCCTCCAGCCACTCATCATCATCGTTTCACTTCCTGCTCCCCTGACAAATGACATCACAGACAAATAGGCACCAGAGAGCCCAGACCACCTTCACTTCTCCAGATCCAGGGCACTGTGTCAGAGGGAATATGCCCTTCATGTCTTTCTATTACATCTCTAGGCTCACCCACACCATGTCCTGGTCTCCTGTGCCATACACCCACCCTTATTGTTCCCACTTGCTGTTCACAGCCTTTGCTTTATTTCCCCCAAAGAAAAATACTTGTTTGCAGAGTTGCTCCACTCACAAGCATGTGGGTGCAGTGACAGCCTGAGGGGCACAGTGTATGCGCACCCATATCAAGGAGGATGACCTTAAACTCCAAAGTCTATGATGGTGTGTCCTACTTGTGACCAACCAAACTCTTGCCCTCTGGTCTCTTCCTCTTCCTTTAGCAGGTTCTCAGTTCACCTTTTCCCAGGAGGCAAAAGTCAGTGGGGCAGATCATGGGACTGCCAGAAAGTCGAGGTCCCCATCCATCTTCCTTAGTCAGTATTGGTGGTATAGTGGTGAGGTAGTTACCTTCTCACACATTCTCCCTGGATCTTATAGTGGGACTCCCACTCCGCTCCTTTTGTTGTTCCTCTCAATGATCTCCAGTCAAATCCCCCTCCAAGGAAACCCTACTCCTAAATCCACAGAGGTGGCACAGCTTCTGTAGTGATGGGTCACTTTGGTTTTTATCAAGTGGACTCAGTGAATGATGTATTTGTGGAGGACCTGGGTGGCAGTATCATTCAAGGAATGCTAAAAGAATCTAATCTGGTTCCCACTGCTGCAAAATTGCACTGAGTTCTGAGATCCGAGGTGCTGTATGAACATCCCCCCAGATAGAATGCTGATTGGAGTGCCCAACTTCTGAAAAGCCCAGAAAAGGTGCCAGGAAGCATATGAGCACCTGTCTCATCCAGATGAGAACCAAAGTCCTACCCAGATTTCCCCTCACAACTAACTGGGGATAAGTATATCTCCAGAATATCATAGGTGCTGGACTGGGTGGCCCTGGGTTCCCCTTCAAGAGCACATCCCCACCAACACCTCTGCCTATTATCATGTTCAACCCAACAGCCCCATAACTTTAATCAAGCAGAGCCCTCAAGGAATCCTTTCTCTCAGGCCTCTCTCTGAGCTCTGACCCTCTCCATCTTCCCGGTCTGTAATCCTTATCCCAGTCAGTTCTCATTTCACCTCATGCTTTTCAACAAAACATTACTATGGCCAGCAGCTCCCTCAACTACCCCTATTTGGTGTTTAGCATTGCTCTGTGATAGCTCATCCCCCAAACCTTTACGGGACTTTCAGGAGAACCTTCCAGACCCCACTGGCTCCTGGTTCATAGCCCCTGCTAAGAGGGCATCAGCTGTGGGGCTAAGGGTGGGCAGCAGTCATGGCCCCCATCACCTGGCTGCCATCCCCCAAAGGAAGCTGAGGCTCTGCTTGGGTCTACAGTCCCAAGACATGCTCCAGCCCCAGGAACAGATGGGCCAGAAGCCAAAGTCCCCTGGGAGAGTATAGTGTGTCCCGGAGGCAGAGAAGGAGGTGTGGCTCAAGCTTGGGATAAACCAGCCTGGGCTTGAGTCTGTGTTTCACTGAGCTGAGAACTCAAGCTTTTTAAAGCCCCATGTTTTAAAGTTTCCTGTCTCCAAAACTGGGTAATAACATCAAATTCACAGAGCTGCTGTAGAAGTGAAATGGGAAAGGAAGAAGCGCACAACATTAAGGCCAGGCCCAGGATAAACACTGGTTGTTAAGGTTGTTGTCATCATTACAAGCCATGTCCACCTCTCTGATGGCTTTTACACTCAATTATCTTACATCTTGAGTTATTGATGGCCACTTGAGAGAAGAGAGCAAAACTCTGAATTGGTGTGATTTAAAAAATGTTCTCCTAGCAACAGTTGTTAATGACAATATGCCTTGGGATTTATTTTAAAATAGGATTCCATATTGCCAGACTTGAGTGGTTTCTGAGAAAAAAGACTAAGATTGCTCCTCAAGTTCCCCCAAGAGCCCCAATATCTTGATTCTATGGTTCTTCAAATCTCCCTAATTAAATTGTCTGGTAATCACACCCTCAGCCCTCCCTGCACCCACCCTGCCTCCTCCCCTCTGGGCATTGCAGCCATTCCATGCACATTCCAAGCTGGGGACACCTTCCATAGCCTGTTTGCACTTCACCGCCCACCAACAATATGCTGTGCAAACTGTCCATCTTGCACCAGAGCCTCTCTTTGTGTAAAGGCTGACTGGCAATGGGCAGTTGGAATGTCCTCTAGGCAGACAAAAGGCCTGCTCAAGTGTGTGACCATTGGGGGCAGCCACCACTCCCTCTGCGGGTGGTTGGGGTCTGTGCTGCCCAGAGCCAGCTGCTGAGTCTCAGTAAAAGAATAGAGTGGCATGTGGGCTGGACAAAAGTCCCAGGCCGTGTGCCCCCAGCCAGCCTGCCACGCTGAGTCTCCTTCGCCTGTGGCTCCCCAGGGCCCTTCCTCATTTAACAATCATGACTTCCCTCTTTGGGAGACAATAATATTTGGAGATCTTAAATGGGCCGTGAGACTAAATTAAATTCCCAAGGCAGCCAGAACCAAGATGTTAATTGGCTGCACTCACAGTTCTTCCCTTCCGTGAAACAGATTGGCTCATTTTTCAGGGCCTAATTATTAATTGGAGCCATGAATAAAAAGAGACAGGAAGGACCTGTCTCCTCTGCTTGGTAAACGGTAAAGCTTTGTTATTCAAGGGGCAGTAGCAGACCCTGGGGGTGGGCACACGTTGGGGGTTCCACATGTACAAACTATGCCATTTGTTGCTTTTTCTCTACAAAACTCAGTGAATAGGATGTTTACAAAGAACTGTTACCATCAGACAAGTGGAGGCATATTATCTCAGGTCTCAACAAATGCAAACTTCAGAGAGGTCACTAAAGTGTCTGTATGTAAAAGAACAGAGTGTAATTCTGACTTCCACAGTCAGACTTCAAGAATTAATAAGTCCTTCATAACAGCTTTTAACATATGTCCATATTGGACCATATCTTTAGCTTTATAAATTAATGTTTTAAGTCAATTCAACTCTTGTCTGCAACAGTTATTGGAACAACAAAACTTCATTGCTCTGTGTTTTGATATAGCAAAGGCCTATTTAGCTGTTAACTCTATGTAACTGAAATATGCCTTAGTTTTTTGTTTTTGTTTTTTATTTAAAGGGGTTTTTCGTCTTTATTTAGAAGTTTGGTGATTTTTAAAATGTTTTTATTAATCACTTTGTTGCTTACATATTTATGTACACACACACACATATATATATATATATATATATGTAATTATTTTTACATCATTGCATTCCCTGGGGTTCTTCTCCTACTGTATCACCCGTGAACCATCATTTGATCTTTTGTATTCATCCCTTCCTTAATTTCTCCCTCTCCTAGCTGCTTGTCACAGTTCCTTGTTAGTTTATTTTGACTTTTTCTTGGATTTTTGTTTGTTTTCCTTATATCCCACTTATAGGTGAGACCATCTGGTTTCTATCCTTTTCTTTCTGACTTATTTCTGCTAATATGATTCCTTCTAGGCCCATCCATGTTATCATAAATGTGCCATTCTGTATTTTTTCATTACAGAATAATATTCCACTGTGTAAGTATACTACAACTTTATCAACCACTTATCAGTTTAGGGAATTTTGAGTTGTTTCCATATTCTGGCAACTGTGAATAGTGCTGCAATAAACATCCGAGTACAGGTATCTTTTTGAATTAGTGTTTTGGTGTCTTTTGGGTAGATGCCTTAGTTTTTTTGTTAACTCTCTTTTATATTTTGTTACAGAAAACTCAAATATGTATAAAAGTTGAAAATGAACCCACATACGTTCTCTAATTGTTAGAATTTTGCTGTCTTTGCCTTGTCACAAATATATCCCTCTATCTCTCTGCATTTCTCAGTTCACCATCTAACTAGCTGACATCAGGGCCTTCCTAAGCAATTCAGCATGAATATTATTAACCAAAAGTTAATGTGTTTGGGGGCTTTATGGGTAAAACAGATGCCAGGCTTTGAAATGCCATTCCACAGATGTGAACAAACAGGCACGCCAGTAACCTAACCCAATCAAGATACATGACATTGCATTATCCTAGAAAGTTCTCTGGCCCCTCCAGTCAATCCACTCCATTCCACACTCACCTTCCACTCCCACCCCATAGACAGCTATCAATTATTTGTCAGAAGTCAATGTTGTTACTAGTATTTTAATACACCTGGAACCTAAAAAAAAATAAAAGTGGTCCACACCTGTCCCAACTTCTGTGAGGTCCAGAAAACTACATCATTGTTCTTAGGAAAAAAAAAAAAATCAAGCCATCAACACATCCCACAAGGTCTAAGAAAGCAGAGTGCTGTTAAGTCCGAGGCGGGCCTATTCCTGGGGGACTAGGGAGGAACGAAACTGATGCAATTATTTCTGCAAAAGCACGGGGTTTATTCAGACCAGCATGCTGGGGCCAGCATGCTGGGGCTCAACAGCTCACCCTAATGCCGGTGATGCTGAGAGCCCTGAGCACAAGATTCAGGGTTTATTTATACAGAGAGCAGGTTGTATAACACATTTTAACACCTTTAACTTCTGTGGTTACAGACAGTTGCAGGGTGGCACAGTACAAGCCGCAATACATCCTGTATTTCCTCTATTCACTTCTTGGAATCATTTGTTCTGACAGTGTTTGCAACTTGGTCAAACTGCAAGGCTGCTGAACAGGTACAGAAAAGCAAGTGAGCATATTAAGCAAAGCAATAACCCTTTATGTCCTGCAACAGGGGATGCCTCCTTTAAGCCCTACAGTGCAAGTTCCAAAAACTTCACTGGTTTGGATCCACTGGGTACAAGGTAACATTTTTTTTTCTACAAACAAAGAAATCAAATCTGACTGATTCCACTGTTTTTATAGATTACTTCAGGATAGGAAAACACAGAGTTCTTTGACTCTATGTGGATCAGGAATACAACCCTATGTAAATTAGGAACTGAAATGAGTTCCAACTGTTTTTAAGGCAAAAATCATTGATAGATACTAGATAGGGTAGACATTTTAAGAGTATGAAAATATTTATAGAACCTCAAAGTATTTGGTCAGAAATTTAGGGTCACAAGAAAAAATGGCAATCCAACAGTGGAGAATGCCAACAGAAACTACCTCAGACACTGATGAAGGCTAACACCCCATGATCAGATGAACCAACATCATGTACCTTCTGACAAGAGGTACACCCTCTGGAGCATTTGTACACTTGTACACTTGGACACTTGTGGTCCGAATCTAATATCATAAAGAAACAGCAGAAGAACCAAACTAAGAAATATTAGCAAAATAATTTACTCTTAAAAAGTCAGTGTCATAGAGCAAAAGGTTAAGAATTCATTCTAGATTAAAGGAGATGAGACATGACTTGTTATTTAACACTTGATCAAAGACTTTCTTTTGCTATAAAGGATATTAAAGGGAACAAATGGCAAAATCCAGTAAGATGTATAAATTATAGCATCATATCAAAATATGTTAATTTTCTGATTTAATAATTGCACTGCAGTTGTGCACAAAAGATACTTATTATTGCGGCTGGGCACGGTGGCTCGTGCCTGTAAGCTTCAGCCTATGAAGCGACCGGGGCTAGAGATCGAGGTTCGAGTCCCACCTGGGGCTGGTAGCGAGACCTAGTTCCAAAGAAATATCTGGGCGTGGTGGCGCGCGCCTGTAAACCCAGCTACCTGGGAAGCTGAGGCTGGGGATTGCTTGAGTCTGTGGTACCCCAGGCAACGAGAGCCTGCGGTTCCACGGGCAAAAATAGTGAGACCTAGTCTCAAAAAAAAATATATATATATTTTATAACAGCTTAACTGGTATATATGTAATTCACCAACCATAAAATATACCTTATTAAGTGTACATTAAGTGTACAAAACAGTGGTTTTTAGTAGATTTAGTATATTTGCAGAGTTACCATCATCTAGTTTTAGAATATTTCATTACTCCAAAAGAAAATCAATAACAATAACAATCACTTTCCATTCCTCCCTCTTCCTAACCTTTGGTAATTACAAACCTACTTTATGTTTCTGATTTTGCATATTCTGGATATTCTAGTAAATGGAAACTTCCAATGTGTGCCCTTCTGTACTGACTTCTTTCACTTAGCATAATATGTTCATAGTTCATGCACATTGTAGCATGTGTCATTGCTTCATTTATTTTTATGTCTGAACAATATTCCATTGTTTGGATTTTGTCTATTTAGCAGCTGATGGACCTCTGGGTTGTTTCCATCTTTTATCTATTGTGAACAGTACCTCTCTGATCATTCTTAGTAAATATTAATGTGCATGTTTTCAAGTCTTTTAGTTTTATATGCAAAAACAGAATAGCAGATCATATCATAATCTTTTTTAATTTTTTTAAATAATCTATTTATTTATTTTATTTCTTACATCACTGTTCTCCCACCATTATATCATCCATGAACCATCACCAATTTCCATTGTGTTTATCTTTTCTCTGTTTGCCTCCGTCTTTGCTGTACAATTCAGTTCTATGGTCAGCTTGTTAATTTTGAATTTTTCTTGTATTTTTGTTTGGTTTCTCTATATTCCACATATAAACAAAATTCCCTGGCATTTTTCTTTTTTCTTTTGACTAATTTTGGCTAGGATAATTGCTTCCAGCTTCATCCATGTTATTGCAAATGGTATGAGTTGTTTGTTGTTGTTGTTGTTTTTTTATCACTGAATAATACTCCACAACTTTTTGATCCATTCATCTCTTTTGAGACATTTGGGTGGTCCTTAACTAGGCTATTATGCTAATACCAAAACCAAGAAAAGACAACACAAAACAAGAAAACTACAGACCAATCTCCCCAATGAGCACAAATGCAAAAAACCTCAATAAACTCTTAGCAAATGAATCCAAAGCATTTTACACCACAACCAAGTGCATTTTATTTATTCTAGGGACACAAGGATGGTTCAATATCAGAAAATCAACTAATGTAATCCACCGCAACAATGAAGAAAAATAAAGCCATGTGATCATATTGATAGATGCTGAGAAAATGTTTGATAAGTCCAACATCCATTTATGATGAAGGCCCTCAAAAAACTCAGGATAAAGTGGGCATATTTTAATATAATAAAAGTCATTGATAATAAGCCCACTGAAAACTGAAAAATACAAAATCCTACCCATTAAGATTTGGAACAAGTCAAGGATGTCCACTCTCACCACGGTCTCTCAATATAGTGTTGGACAGAGCTTTAGCATAGAGCAAGAGGGGGGCATAAAATCAGGGAAGAGATGGGTACAAGAGGTGATGGTTCACTGGTGATAAGGTGGTAGGAGAACCTCGAGGTAGACAACAATGTAATGTGTGTGTGTGCAATCAATTTAAAAGAAAATAAAGTCAATTTAAAATAAAAATACATAGTGCTGGAAGTTCTAACTAAGGTAATGAGGCAAAAATAAAGACACACAAGGAATCCAAATATGAAAAGAAGAAATGACACTGTTATTATATGCAGGTAATATGATGATTTATATAGACAATCACCAAAAAATGCATAGAAAAGTTAATTAATGCAATTGACTTACTAAAGTAGTAGGTAATAAAATAACCAAAATTCAGTAGCCTTCTTAAGTGCAAATAATCAGTCTCAAGAGGAAGAAACTTTTTTTAATAACTCTCATTTATAATTGTACAGCCAAAAATTAAATACTTGGAGAATAAACCTAACAAAAGATGCAAAAGATATACCAGGAAAACTACAAAACACTGTTAAAAGAAATAGAAGGCACAAAGAAATAGAAAGCTATTTCCAGTTAATGGATTGGAAGAATTAACATAAAAATGACCATTTTACCAAAAGTAATCTACAGATTAAATGCAATTCCAATAAAAGTCTCAGTGACATCCTCCAAAGAATTACAACAAATACTATTGAAATTCATATAGAACCCTGGAAATTAAAAAAAAACTCAATTAACAAAAGCTCTCCTGACTATGGGGAGGGGGCAGGGAATGGAGGGATTACACTCCCAGATTTCAAACAATAATACAGAGCCATTACAATAAAAACAGCAAGGTATTGAAGCAAAAATAGACACCACAAAGACCAATGCAATGATATAGAAAACCCTGACCACACATATATGGTCAACTAATCTATGACAAAAAACAAACAAACAAACAAAGAATATACACTTTTTTCAACTTTTCAAGGAGCTATTCATGTGTTTTTCACAGCTATACCATTTTACATTCACACTAGTAAAGTACAAATTTTCTAGTTTCCTCACCAATATTAATCTTTTTTGTCCTTTTTTATTACAGCCATCCCAGTAGAAGTGACATGGCATCTCATTATGGCTTTGATTTGCATTTCACTAATGTCTAACCCAACACACTGGGAACTCCATGACTGGAAGGGGCAAAGAAAACTCCCCTCCAAGAGAGCTCTACTCTGAGTCCAATAGGAGAGAGAATGACTGGTGAGATAATTCACTGATTCCATAGAAAGTCTCAAGTGTTACACAGAGCTTGTTGCTCTGAACACTGAGAAACAATGTGTTAGTAATGGGGGGAAGTGATAGTCATGCTTAAGGTAATAGTCAGACAACATGACACACGCTCCACGAAGGCATCTCCTATCTGCCAAATTCCACTGAGTTCCAGATTGTGAGCCTAGTGGGCCCAGTGAGCACTAGTTTCTTTTACTGGAAAACTCAAGCTTCATAAATCACAGAAAGGAGAAGAAGAGAGGCAGGATGGGAAGTTAAAATAATGAAGGCACTGAACAAAACTGACTGTGGAAAGAAGAGGAGGCCAGAGTGACCATCTTCAGTTCTCAGCTGTGATAAAGTATTAAGGCCCAGACTCCTTTTCTTCCCCCACTTTACACCAAGGTAAAGTAAGAAGAGAAACAAAAAAAATTAAAACCCCAGTGCTCCAACTACAACAAAGCAATAAAACAACATACAAAACAAACCTAGGAAGCAAGGAATATCTGAACACAAGAATGAGAAAAACAGAAGTTCTGAGACAAATATAA
Organism: Uropsilus gracilis; assembly: GCA_004024945.1. Taxonomy (NCBI): domain Eukaryota; kingdom Metazoa; phylum Chordata; class Mammalia; order Eulipotyphla; family Talpidae; genus Uropsilus; species Uropsilus gracilis. The sequence continues at coordinate 7,479 of PVHY01015736.1, read as the reverse complement.
TGAATACAGAAATGTAAAGAATAGCAAACAAAGATTTCAGAATAACAATATTAAAAGTGCTAAATGAGATACTGGAAGGTCAGTCAAAGGCAGATATACAAGTGCAAAATTTTAGGAAAGAAATTCAATAAAAAAGAGTTATTCACCAAAGAGATTGAAAGAATCAAAAAAACACAAGAGACTCTGAATAAAACGAAGACAAATTGAAGAAGCATTTTATATAGAATTAAACTATTAAACTATAAATAGAATTAAACTATTTCTATGAAAGAAGATAATGTTTCAGAAATAGAAGGTTCAAATGTGCAAACAACTCAATTAGAAGATGAGAAGGAAAACATAGGTAAAGTGAGAAAACACTACAAGAAATATCAGACTGAATTAAGAGAGGAAATTTAAGTCTAATGGGTATTCTAAAAGGAAAAGAGAGAAAGGAGAAAGCAGAGATCATATTCAAAGAAATAACAACAGAATTTCCTAAACCAAATGAATGAATTAAGTATGGATATTGAGGAAGGGTAAAGAACATTCAAAGTTTTAAATATAAAAGAACCTACACCAATACGCAACATTGTGAAATTAACACAAATCAACGATACAGAAAAAACTTGTGCAAGAAGCAATGAAAAATAAAATAATTTGCAAAGACACCCAAATCAGGCTTTCCTTATGACAAAGGGTTGTGAATGACACAGTTAAAAATTGTGTTGCCACTAAAACACCCTGGTGGGTGAGGTCTGAGAGAAAGACTTGCAGGAAGAAGCAAGAAGTGCCAAAAGGCAGATAAAAGCAAGAATAGGAAAAAAAAGAAAAGGAGAAATGAAGGAGACAAGAATGGTGGGCTGAGAGAACAGACCCACATGGCCTGGCCAAGGGAAACCCCCTGAAAGAGAGTTGGTGGTAGCAAGGAGTCATGGTGGCTGGCATAAGAGTAGCTGGTGTGGGGTGTATGGCACCGCAGCAAGGTGGCATAATGAGCTGGTACTTGGAAATGGCCAGGGATTTGGGAAGCTGATTTATGCTTGAGCAATTGTGGAAGAAATCTGAAGAGCCTTGGAGACATGGAGAAGCACAGAGCGCTGGAAAGAGAAGAAGCAAAGAGAAGATGCCAGAGAAGGACTGGACTTTGCAGAATGCCTCCCTCAGTTTTGGGGGAGCAAAGGGGCACCATCTTGGACATAAATGTCCAAGATGACTTTTGGACTAAATAATGAGTTGAGGTAAGATAACTGCCACTTGTGGTTTTGAGAACTTTTTGTTTTCCTGGTTAATTTCCTTGTAAATAAAACCCTGTTGCTGAATTGAATTTGAGTGACAACTGCTATGTGCAGGTGAAGAAAGCTGGGTGGCATAAGTTGCGTTTTAAGAGTTTTTTTTTTCCTGTGGTTTGTTGGTTGGTGGCTTCTGCCCCTTTTTGCCCAATAGCACTTAGATTTTGCCTCAGACCTGCTTCAAGTACTAAAAGAGTTGAAGTGTTCACCATCTTAAAAGACTAGAACTTCTGCCAAGAATACTCTATTGCACAAAATTATCATTCAAGTATGAATGAGAGGGGATGGAAAATATTTTTCCAGACAAATGGAAGCTAATACTTTATTACCACCAGACATACCCTGAAAGAAATATTGAAGCTATTCCATAAGAAAACCAAAAAATGAAACACAAAACTTGAGTAGCAAGACAGTAGGATTACAAACCAGAAGCATGAGCAAAACTATTGAGTCAATAACAAAACATCAAAAGGAGGAATAAATGTACAGAAACTGAGTCGTTAAATATTCAGAACAGACACTAGCTCATGAATGACTAAAGACAAATGAATTTAAGCAAAAATCCAATGTAACCACTAAACAAAAATTCAGAAGAGAGACTCACAGGTGAAGAAATAAATGAATTGACAGAAACTCTAAGAAAATGTTAATGCATTCTTTAGGATGTTCTGTATGTATGGATATATGTATCAATAGTGATAATTTTACTTCCACCCAGAGTAGAGTTTTTCAGAGAGGAAGAAGGGGGAGCTTATGGCTCAAAGTCATGGAATCTCACTGTTCTTGTCAAAATTTAATATAGTTCTTGAATAAATGCTTTTTCACTTTTGCTTTGTGCCCTTAAGGAAATTTTCAGAGACTTTAAATGGCTGTTTTATTTTAACAACTGCCACCAATTGTGGTTGTTCTCCTTGGGAGAACATCTGCAGAGTCCTTCACACCATTATTTCAGACATGCCCACCTCTCACCTCATGTGTGCACTGAGAGTTAGAACAATTTTTTACACAGCGCTATTGTGGCAACAATTAAGTTGTATAATAAGCCCATTATCTTAAAACATATCTAACATTTATTGTTTACTCTGTGCTACCAATGAAATAGATTTTATTTTTACATACCCAAGGACTTGATAATAGTGAAATTCAGCTTCAACTCAGCATCATAAAATAAGTAAGGTGCAGAGGCAGAACAACCCAGAGCCCACTTACTGGCCATATCATACTGAGGCAGCCTGTTATTCACATGTGAATGTGTACATGTGGATATTTATTTCAAAAGAGGTGAGTCAACTTCTTCTCATGAATTTTAATTATATTTTAAATGTACTACTTAGTATCATACTGGCGTGCAAACATATTAGTTAAGATATATCTGTTATACGCTTGTTTGCATAACACCTATAAGTGAGAGACTTCCAAACTTCCCTAACAAAATACATGTATATCTGGGGAAATCTTATCAGATTTGCAGGGCAAATGGTATCTGCAGGTAAGTTTCCTGAATTTCTGCTTCATAACTAAGGATGCAATCAATGCTCAAGGAAGCACGCCCCTGACTCCAAGGGGTGGGTAAGGGGAGGAAGTGAACTAGAATAATTCTGAACTCTATTTATGCTTTAACACCCTAAGACTCTATGAACTAGGATACCAATGTCTTCACCCATAGTTTTCTGAACCTAAATTTTCAGCATCCTCTGTAGTCAACTCCAACAGCCAGTATCTGATCTCTGTACCTGAAGGCTCTTTCCAGAGCTTTCAGGACAACAGGCCAGATGTGCAAGGGAATTAACACTCAGCCAATGCCTGACAGAGCTAATATATAAACACCACAGTTCATATTTCCTTTTTCTGACCCTGTTTCTAGGAGACCCAAACTAAAACAGCAAGCCCAGGAGTACTGCCATGAAGCAGAGGAGGCTTGAGTGAGAAAAACGAGCTGTGTTAGGTGTGGAAAAAGAATGCACAGCCAAGTGCATATACACACAGTGGGATCAGCAATGGGGGGGACAAAGGACTGGATGATTAAGAGCCTTTCAAGGGTCAGCAAGAACAGCGGGAAGACAGGGTTCAAAAGGATTGGAGCAAAAACACAAAAAGTCAGCAGTAGTAGTCAGCTCAGACAAAACCCTGTGGTCTAGGAGGGTCTGCCTCACTGGCCCTAGGTGAGTCTGAACACTAACAGACATATGTTTGTAACAGAGAGCACTTTTATTGTGAATAGAGTTATATAGTTTTTATTAACATAGCATTCCAAAACATAGATCAACTTTATGCTTATGACTTAATCATATCAAAATCTTCACTATGCTTCCATATTGCAAATCATAGATAAAACTAAAAGGTCATGATTTAGAGGTCATGCCCCTCAACAACTACAAGTACTTTTCCTCAGAATAGATATTTAGCAAGGTCATGATCTCAATCAAAAATCTGCCCAGTGTTTGCTTCGGCAGCACATATACTAAAATTGGAACGATACAGAGAAGATTAGCATGGCCCCTGCGCAAGGATGACACACAAATTTGCAAAGCGTTCCATATTTTTTATGGAAACAACCCAAATGTCCCAAAACAGATGAATGGATGAAGAAGATGCGGTATATATACACAATGGAGTATTGCTCATCAATTAAAAATGACAAATTTGATGAATTTATGGAAACATGGATGTACCTAGAAGAAATCATACTAGCAGAAACAAGTTAGAAGGAAAAAAGACAGAAACCAAATGGTTTCACTAATATATGGACAACCAAATGAAAGTACACAACGGGAGGGTAGGAACCAGCTGGAGTGGTCAGGGAGGGGAGGTGGTGAGTGACTCCTGGAGATTAAAATGATGTGAAATATAAGAAAAAAGAAGACTTCCTATCACATAGTAAATGATGAAAACTTTTAGAAAATGTATTACTTAAAGAAAAAAACAAAAACAGCCCAGACACTCCAGAGAAAGTAAGATAGATGGTACCTCTGGAGTAAAGCTGGGGTCCAGAAGAGCACCATGCCCCAATTCAGAAACATTGAAAAGGGGATGCCAAGCTTAGCCCATCACACTTCAGTATCCTGTCAGTTACACATCCTCCAAGGTTCTCCAGAAGCCAAGCTCTTCATGTGGCCTCCAGGCCCAACCAGGTCCTTCAAGCAGTGTGGCAGTGGAGAGTGCTTGCATAGAGCCAGAAGAACCGAGTAAGCCAAAGAACACATGGACAAATTCTGTCTGTGGGTATCAGTCTCCTCATCTGTAAAATAAAAATAACAATTGTCTCCAGGATTGATTTAAAGCAGGATTGATTTAAAGCATATAATGCATCAAAATGAAGAGACCTAGAGGCACTATCTCAACCTGTGGCTAGAGTGGACACCAATGACAGATTGTAAGAGACTGTTTGAAAGAGAAAATATGCTGAAAGAGGTTATCGTGGACCAGGAACAGAGAAGAAGGATGAGTTTTTGTTCTATTTTGTATTTACTATTGGTGCAATCATTGTGACTTGTATGTATTTGAGGATTGCATTCAGTGTTACACTCCTTTGATGAGTGTAAGGTGGCTACATGTGAGAGTATCTTAACAAGAAGACTAATTGCAGCTATTAAATTAAGTATTTAGAGTATCCTCTGCATAATCTATTATATATAATTGTTTTGCTTTACTTTTATCAAAGAGATTTCTGAACTTTGAAGACATTATGTTTTTGTAACCTTTCCAAGGTTCAACATACTTGCATACAAATCTGTTTATTTGACAGACATTGGTTTAGATTTGGGTTTGCCAGCCACTGTGCCATGTATATGAAGGTAAAGAGGAGTTCCAGGTTTAGGATATCAAAATATGTCTGTTCTAGTGGAAGAGGATTCAGGATGCCTTCAAGTGAAGAGCAAGAGGACTGCCAAAAACTGATTAGCAAGACAAGAATGACAAGAATTCAAAGGAAAAAAAGAGAGTTGACTGGAACAAGCAGCAAGATCAAGAAGGCTCTGTTTAAAATGATTTCATGCTTTCTGTGAGCTTGGGCTTGTCTGTAAAAAAGAGAAAAGGTAACACGTGTTCAAGGGTTATTTGTAAGAGGAAATAGGTAGCATCAATACAACAGAGTAACTCTCTTTGTAGTGAGTTGTGGTTACAGGAAGGAGTTGTAACTGGAAGGGAACAATAGGGAATTGGTCTCTATGAAGAGTTGGTGTTCCCACCCTCTGCAAAACATCATTCCCCTGTCATGAAAGATTTGTGTACTTTACCACATACCAAGTTAATTATAGCTCAAAAATTTTTAGAGACTTTTAAGAAATGTATTCTCCATGTATATGTTGATAAAGAATTATCTCCAGGGTACACGCTTAGTGGAAATTGCACATAGAACAATGCATATAGCCTACAGTCATTGGTGGGGGACAGGTAGTTTCAATAAAGGAAATACCTACACATTTATGCTTACCTATCTCTAGACAGTCAGGAGAAGGAAATAGGAGAAATGAGGAAAGCATTGAAACCAGGAGAGAAGAGAACTGGGTGGCACAGGCCTGGGGCAGGGAGTATATGTAGGAAAATAAGCCAATAAATTTTAAAATTGAGGAAAAATCTTAATCGTGGAGAAACTAAATGCTTCCACTTCTACTTAAACACCATAGACCAAGTTTGTTATGTGGGTTAAGACAATTGAAGCGAACCATTTTTGACAGATGAGTTAACTGTAAACGCATAATCTAAAAAGATAAATTGGGGGTTCTGGGTTAAGAACTGCTTTCAATTTTTGTTTTTCTCAGTAAACTACACGTAACTGAGTACCCTGTCTGATCCTACAGTTTGGTATTACACTAGCTTTTAAACTCAAATAAATGTTCATGAATTTATTAAAATTGTTAGGCACTTACGTACACAAAAATACAGACACATATGCCCATGTGAGCTCAAGAGACCCATTATGCCTTGGAATAGCAGTTTTAGAAAGACCACCCCCAACACCCAATCATCACCACCACCACTACTTCCTGCTTATGGTTGTATACTGCCACCTAGTGTCCCCTCAACAAACTGACACCAAATGAAAAAAGGAGGCTGAGGCACTTTATTAAGATTGAAAAAGATATTAGGAACCAGTCTATACTTCGCATATATGCTTATGTATATTCAACATGCCTCTGGAAAATACATTTTAACATCAGTTGTCTTCAAAAATAGGGCTGGGGGCTGGAAGGCTGGAAAAATTATCGCTGTATTGGTGTCTTAAATTTTGAGATATAAATGTATTGCTAATTGAAAATACTGAGTAAGCACTTAAAAAGTGCTTACTTAAAAATGTCAAATTGTACATGTTTGTTGACTAGGGGCCACCTTTTCTTCATTCATTGACTTGTATATGTAAATACTTATTGTTTTCTATGTGCTGGCCACTGTCTGGAGGAACAAGGGTAAAGAAAACAGATGAAGTCTTGTTCCTTTAGGATTTAGAATCCACTGAGAATAGCTTTGGACAGCCAGTATTGAGAGCCCGTGAACCTGGACCCTGCAATGACTGACCAGGGTGCAGAGTCCAAGCCTTGGGTCAGTGAAGTGCGGGACAACTGTCTTCTACATACTTCAAATCTATGCAGGGATTTTAGCCTTATCCTAATTGATAAAACACTTTTTTTCAAGAAACCTGTTAATTCTTGGAGGGAATGCTAAAATTTTTAAATTTCTGGGAATGTTGGTCAAGAAAAGAGAGGGTACAAATAAACATTATAAGTAAAAGGGAGGTTATAACTGCAAATTGAAAGAACGTACAATGTGAACAATTTTATGCCAATAAAGTTCAAAATTTAGATGAATTGGACAAATTTTCTGGAAAAAGAAATAGAAAATTGAATGAGTGGAAATCAAGTCTGTAGTGTAAAAACATTTCACATAAACAGTCATAGTCCATAAAATATGTAGGAATAGCAAATTCAAATCCAATACCAGATTAGAAGATTTTAAAACAAAATGTCAATCACCACAAACAGTGAAAAACATACTCAGAGAAGATGTGACCCATAGCCGGGCACGGTGGCTCGTGCTTGTAAGCTTCAGCCTATGAAGCGGCAGGGGCTAGGGATCGCGGTTCGAGTCCCGCCTGGGGCCCGTAGTGAGACCTAGTTCCAAAAAATAGCTGGGTGTGGTGGCGCATGCCTGTAATCCCAGCTACCTGGGAAGCTGAGGCTGGGGATTGCTTGAGTCTGTGGTACCCTGGGCA
>PVHY01015735.1:15414-35460 GCA_004024945.1 Uropsilus gracilis | reverse complement strand
GGGGGGGGGGGGGGGGGTACGTAGCGAGACCTAGTTCCAAAAAATACATGGCTGGGCGTGGTGGTGCGTATCTGTAATCTTAGCTACCTGGGAAGCTGAGGCTGGGGATTGCTTGAGTCTATGGTACCCCAGGCAACGTGAGCCTGCGGTTCCACAGGCAAAAATAGCAAGACCTAGTCTCTAAAAACAAACAAACAAACAAACAAACAAGCAAGCAAAAAAAACTTAAGATAATCACTTTTTTTTTTTTTTTGAGACTAGGTCTCACTATGTTGCCCAGGGTAGTCTCAAACCTGTGAGCTCAAGCGATCCCAGGCCTCTTACCTCCCAGTGCTTGGACTACAGGCATGCGCCACCATGCCTGGCTTTAAGGAATTTTGTTTTAAAGTGGTTTATCCCAAAGCTCTAAATACCTGGAACACAAAGTGTCAAAACTCTTGACAGAGACCCCATCTCCTGTTCTACTTAGCTGTGCAAACTAAGAAGTCTACATCATAGAATACATTCTGCGTCATAGAATACATTCTACATCATAGAATACATTCTACATCACATTCTACATGTAGATGTAGGACTGGGGTTAGATGACTTGATCAAGATCACATTGCAAATGAGTGGAGAAGCTGGTATTTCTGCCCAAGTCTATTAGAACCTTTGTCTGCAGAACCCACATGCTTTTAATGAAGACCACCTACCCACAATGAGGTTGAGAAGAATCAAAATGGTGGCATACTCTCATGGTAACGGCACTCAAGAGTGAATCTTCAAAACCAGTAAAGCAGACTTTGACATTTCACATTTTTGGGAAGACTTTTTCCCAAGTGAGAATCCAGCATGGAATATCTTACAAAGTGTCCCTCCAAAATGGGACTCACTCATGTCCTGCCTTCCACTGCTGTATTCCTTGGAGAGGCCAAGATTGTGGGAATGGGACATGTTGAGTGTGGGAAGATGTTTGCTTGGAAGGCTAAGGTTGGATGGGAATTTCTTCATCTCTGGGGATACACGGGGTCTTACGCTGAACCATGGACATACGTGCCAGTTAACCTAGATTGTGGTTGATGATGGGAAAATTCAGGCAGTATTTCCTCTAACCCATCCCCTTCCATTGGGGCCTTGACCATAACCCCCAAAGCACCAAAAAGCAGTCTCACCAGATGAAATATTGTTGAAAGATTCTCTGAAGATGACTGAGAATTAGACTCATGCCATTGTTTCATCTGATGGCTTCAATCCTGGGCAAATTGTATCATTATTGTTCCTAAATATGGATGAGAAAATGGAGGCTCAGAGGAGTGATTTGATCCAACTCAAAGAGTTAGGAAGCCAAAGAAGTAGGATAAGAACCTGACTCTCTCTGATTCAGGTTGCTCTTTATAACAGCAACATTGTTGTTCTTTATAACAGCAACATTGATAAACATCCCACAGTTGGGAAAGAAAGGCCAAACCAGGAGGAAAAAGGTATGTGAGCAAGATGGGAAAGGGGGTCAAACCAGGAGGAGGAAGTTGTGTGAGCAAAGACAGACTGACAATGTGCACGTGTGACTATGAGCCTATAGAACAAGAGGCCATGGCGATGAGGCAACATGCGTTTGTTACAAAATGCTACCTTCACCTTTACCTGGGAGGAACCGAAGAAAGGCTCACTAGGAAGGTGCTGTTTGTGTCTTGAAGACTTTGTCAGTTCTGGCTGCTACAACAAACACCATAGGTCAGATGCCATACAGCAGACTTATTTCTCATGGTCCTAGGAACTGAGAAGTTCAAGGCCAAGGTGCTGGAAGATTGATTTATTGGTGAGCACTCTCTTTCTGGTTTGCAGATAGCCTTTCCTGGGTGCATGTTGTGCAGAGAGAGAGAGAGAGAGCTCTCTGATTTAAGGACATTTATTCCATCCTTAGGGTCCCCATCTCAAGTTAATTACTCATCTAAAGTAAAATCAACCTCATCTAAAGTTAATTACTTCCCCTTTGGCTGGGCATGGTGGCATGTGCCTGTAGTCCAAGTGCTGGGAGGCAAGAGGCCAGGGATCGCTTAAGTGTGCAGGTTCGAGACTACCCCAGGCAACATAGCGAGACCTCATCTCAAAAAAGCTGTCAGGCATGTTAGCGGATACCTGTAATCCCAGCTAACTAGGAGGCTAAGGCGGGGGGGGGGGGGTCACTTGAATTTGTGGGATCAGGACTAGCCCAGGTAACATAGCTAGACCTAAGTCTCTAAATAAATAAATAAAGCAAGCAAGCAAGCTAATTACTTCCCCAAAGCCCCAAATAACACCCATGGGGTGTTAGGGCATCAGAGGTTGAACTGAGGATGGGGATGTAATGATGCAGCCATCACAAAGATGTGTTAAGTACCTCCACATAAGAAGCCATAATGGTCATTGTTATTACACAGATCATCACGGCTGATATTTTTTCTATACTTGCATGCCCTGTTGGTGGTCAATGACAGAATTCCAACAAACCAGTTTAATAAAAAATTGAGGTTGGGCCAGTCACAGTGGTACACACCTTTAACCCCAGCCTTGGGAAGCTGAGGCTAGGAATTGCTTGAGTCCACGGGTTTGAGACTACCCCTGGCAACATAGCAAGACCTAGTCTCAAAAAATAGCCAAGCATGTTGGTATGTACCTGTATTCCCAGTCTTGGGAGGCTCAGGCTAGGGATCACTTGAGTCCGCGGGTTTGGGACTACCCTGGGCAACACAGCAAGACCTAGTTTCCAAAAGAAAAAAAAGGAAAAAATTGAGATTCATGGGTTCCTATAATAGCAAGGGAAAGAAAGAACACAGAGATTCAAACACTATTAGTGGGTCCCATTCAACTCTCCTTAGCATATCTCTTCTCTTTAGCATATCTCTTCTCTCTGCCTCTATTCTCACACAACTTATTTGGCTTATTCTGGAGAATGCTCAGAGTCACATAGCTTCGGGTTGACATTATCACAGCTTTCCAAAACGAAGAGAAGAAACATTTTCCCTTCAGCATCTAGCTACAGAATGCCAGGAAAGGCTATGGCTTGTTAGGTTGGCATTTGCCAGACCTCTCTGTGCCAATTGTGGAGGCTGGAATACAGGAAGCTGTGTCGGCCAGATGGGGGTGGCACGCCCCCCAACAACTCGCCCATACCCCCAATAAAATGACCTCCTTCATAAAATTAGCGTGAACCTTGAATGAGATGATATTTGTGAGTATTTAAAAGGGTGTTTGGCAAATACTAAGTGTCCAACAGAAGCCGTTGGGATTGGGAGGAAGTTGGGGTTCACTTACACCCCGAGAAAGGAAACGAATTCCAATTTTGTCATAAATGAACCACGTGACCATGGGAATTAACCTCTCTGGATCCTCCTTTTTCCTCTATGGCATGTGAATGATGGTCACATTGCAAGTCTTAGATTTATGCAGAGTCCTTGAAAATATTTAAAGACTCAGATTGCTAGTGTTCTTGAATTTAACCATAACCGACAGGTGGCAGGGGACTGAACGACTAAGCAATAAAAGAGTATCGCCAGCAGGGGGCAGCAGAGCTCCAGTAGACGCTACCGACCTGACCAAACCCATCCCAACTGTGGCCACGCCCCTTCAAGAGAACCTCCAGCTTCTAAAGTGCCTTCTTTTTGCTTGGTTTGATTATAAAGGGAAATGCAGGTCTCTCTCACTCTAAGCAAACCCAGTTGTTGACGCTGGGATTGGGGAGACCTGGCTGTGTGGCACTGGGTAAGTCACTAACCTTGTTAAGTCTTGCCTCAGTCTCCCCATCCCCTCATCTCCTCCCCCACGGCACTATTGCAAGAATTAAATGAAATAATGGCAAGTAAAACATATCAGGCCAAGGTTAAGAATCCAGGACAGTAGTCACTAAAAACCCTGAAGCACACAATGAGGAATTTGATTTAAGAATTCTAAATTTAACAGCTCTTTGCTTCCATTTCCCAGCAAATTCTGTTTAAACAAATGCTGCTAAATTTAATTTTTTAGATTTTCCCATTTTGCCACTCATAAACGACATGGTCATTTAGTAGTGACAAAATGGGAAAATCTAAAAAAAAATTCAAACTTTCCTGACAGCGGGAGAAACTAACCAAGGACAACAGGTTAAGAAAATGACGAGGAATTCATATTACGGAATGGTAAACAGTCTCAGAGCGTGGTGTATGTGACTTTGACCTTGACACCGGCATATTATTGAAAAAGAACAATTTTTCCCAGTTCCCAGGTGTTCAGCTCCTGCATGCAAAATTACATGTGAGCTTGTGAAGTTTGAGCATCCTGTGGGAAATTCATCGGCTTAAAACAGTGGCTCCCTCTGGCTTGTAGAATTGGAAGGTCATTTTTAGCTTTTTATCTTGCAAAAACCTCAACCAGGCTGGGCACGGTGGCTCATGCCTGTAAGCTTCAGCCTATGAAGCGACTGGGGCTAGGGATCGCGGTTTGAGTCCCGCCTGGGGCCCGTAGCGAGACCTAGTTCCAAAAAAATAGCTGGGCGTGGTGGTGCGCGCCTGTAATCCCAGCTACCTGGGAAGCTGAGGCTGGGGATTGCTTGGGTCTGTGGTACCCCAGGCAACGAGAGCCTACGGTTCCATGGGCAAAAATAGCAAGACCTAGTCTCAAAAAGAAAAAAAAACCTCAACCAGAAAATCTACAGGGTAGGACAAAATATTTGCAAACCATTTATCTCAGGAAGGATTACCCCCAAGGTATATAAAAAACTCATACAACTCAATAGCAGTGATACTATGATAATAATGATAGTGGTGATAATAGTAATCCAATTTTTAAAGTGGGCAGAGCTCCTGAAAGCACCTTACTAAAGAAGGTGCCCTACAGGTATGTGGCCAACGGGCACAAGGACCGATGCTCTCGATCTCTAATCACCAGGTGAATGTGAACCTAGTCAGCTATGAGAATGACTGTCCCCAGAAAGACAAGAAGTGACAAGTGCTGGCAAGGATGTGGAGAGAAGGGGGTCTTTGGGCACCGTTGGTGGGCTTAGAAACTAGCACAGCCACTACGCAAACAATATGGAGGCTCCTTGAAAGGGAAAACTACAACTACCATAAGATCCAGCAAACCCACTTCTGGGTTTATAACTAAAGGGAATGAAGTCGCTACCCCAAAGAGATACCGTGTTCACTGCAGCACTGTTCACAATAGCCAAGAAAGTCATGGAGCCCACTGAAATGCCCTCTAACAGGTGGGTGGATAAGACCATGATGTGTCTTTACATGCACTAGAACAATTCCCAGGCATATGGGAAAGGACGTTCTGCCATTTGTAAGAGCATGAATGGGCCTGGAGAACGTTATGCTGAATGAAATAGGCCAGAGAAGACAGATACTGTCCCGTCTGACTCCCAGGCAGAATCTTAGCAGCCAAACTCGAACCAAGGTCGGAGAACAGGGGAAGATGTTGTCAAAGTATGTGACCTCCAGTTCTGAGTATGCTCCGGCCAGCTAATACACGACATGGTGATTAGACTTGATAATTGCCAACAGACCAGATCTTCAGTGTTCTTACAACGCGCACCAGATGTTTCAGTATATGTAATGATGGGTGTGCTGACTGACCTGATTCGTGGGAAGTGTCTGTGTTGTGACTTGCAGGCTGCTCAACAAGACACAAGGACTCTGAAGTTCAAAGCTGCAGGTTTATTACTGGGGCACCAGGGTCCCCAAGCCAGCTAGGCAAGAGAGACCCAGAGCAGTCTCTGTGACAACCTTTTACAGGGCAAAACCACAACCACCCGCTATCGTGAGGCAAGCAAGCAGGTGTGGGACACGGTGCCATAACTACAGGACACATTGCCACGTTCCCATAATGGTGGAATGAGTTCCCTTAACTGCGGATTTCTGATAATGCTGACGTCCATCATCTGTCAGGAGGACAATGCTGGTGTCCATCATTTATCAGGTGGACAAGATGGCTGTCAGGAACACCCAGGAATAAAGGGAGGCAGAAACAGGATGTAGCACCAGCCAGCTGTGGCGGGTCCTTTCCACTGAGGGCAGGGAGAGGACACTGGCCTCAAAATGGAGGTTTTCAGCAAAATGGAGTTTGGAATGTGCACTTGTCTCAAATCATGGCACTGCACTCCTGCACCACACTCAACTGTCATGGGTCCATCATACCTCAATAAAGCTGGAAAGTATTCCAATTTGCAGAGAAGTTGCAGGTAGAGACAAAGAATCTCATGGTCCCTCAGACCAGTTTCATTCGTATTAGTGACACTTACTGCGTTTGCCTTGACTCTGTAATGCCTGCTCTTCTGCCTAAGTTCATCCCTCCATCTAACGCTGTCCGCGCTATGACCGTTATTTTCATAAAACCCTTTGAAAATAAGCCACTGACATTCGAAGATCAAGTCTGGCTTGCATGCCAGCAAGGATATTCTCTTACATAACCACAGCACAGCCACTTCTATTACCCAGGGTGCCATGAGCATACCCCCTCCACTAGCCCACCCTGTACACATACATGGTTGTCTATGTGTATAGTGATACACATAGACGTATACACATATACACAAACGTATATTTCTAACAGCCCATCAGCTTTATTTTTATATTTTTAGAATTCTATATTTTTGTCTCAGAGAGGTGGGGGATCTTGGCTGGGAGATTCTTTCTGGCTGAGTCACAGAAAGCCATAGTCTCATCCAGATAGGCATCAAGGACTGGAGACCATTCCATTCTTTCTCCCTTCATCTCGGCACTGCCTGCTTCAGCAAGTCCATGGAAAGGCCCTCTGGCAACGTGAGATTATGGACTAGATGTTTTCTTTCTCTTTCTCCTTTTTGTTTGCACATACACACATGCACACACGCATGCGTGTGCACACACAATGTCCTTTTGTAGAGATTCAGGTAGGTTGTAGAAGGAAACTCCTGGTGCTTCTGGTTCTTACCCAGGAGGCCAAGATGGAAGGCCCTATGACTCTATGATCACCTTAGAGGATGGTGTGTTGCATAAATACATTCCTTGTGTCCCAGTGGCCCCACTCCCAGGGCTAGTCCCCAGAGACACTGAGGGGCATGCACAGCTGGAAACAGCCAAGAACGCTATTCCCACATCATTTGCACAATAGCACCCAACTAGAAATGGCCCCAATGCCCACCAACAGTGGAGTGGAAAAACGGTGGTCTAGTCACATTGTGGAATACCTGTCACCTGTACCAACACGGATGAACCTCAAAGATGAAAGGCTGAGGGTAGTGGAAGATACAAAAACGTTAATTCTAAAGGACACCTGTACTTGGGTGTTTATTGCAGCACTAGTCACAATAGCCAAGATATGGAAACATCCCCAATGCCCCAAAACAGATGAACAGATCAGAAAGTTGTGGTATTTGCATACAATGGTATGTTATTCAGCAATCAAAGAAGATAAAGGGGAAGAGCAAGGGGAGGGAAAGGGGAAGGGAAGGGGAGGGGGAAAAGATGAATCTGTTTGGGGTCTTGGCATCTGGGGGAGGGGTTCTGCATCCCCGTTTTCCTCTGTGCAGGTGTTTTTCTGGGAAGTCTCTTGGCTCTGGGTTCGGAGGCCACGTGAGCTCCTCTGCTTGACCACTGGGGCTTCTCAGCCCCCCTCCCCCCCACACACAGAGTGACTCAGTTCTGGAGAGCAGCACAATGCATGGGGGATGTTCTAAGAACCCTCCTCCCCTGGATTTTTAAAAGTAACATCCTTGGACTTTGACCCCCCTTTCGTGTTAAAGACAACAGTGGCGGTGGGTGCCATTACCAAGTCCCTTGCGAGGCTCTGCCCTGTACCCCTCCCTCAGCCAGCCCAAGCCCCAAGGATGAGGTCCCTGCACTCATCACCTCATCTTGCAAAGGAACAAGCTCAGAGCTGATCTCCCTGCCCCAAGCTCACGGCAGGGGTCTGGAGGTCCTCCTTCCAGATGGGCACAGCTCTCTCTACCACACAGCCTGGAGACCCTGAGAGACCTGAGGAAGAATGGCCTCTTCCCAGGACCACCTGACAGCTGGCTGGGTGGATGCTCTGAGTTGATGCTCTTTTTTTTTCTTCTTGAGACGAGGTCTCACTATGTAGCCCAGGCCAGGGAACTGCAGACTCACATTGCCTGGAGTACCACGGACTCAAGTGATCCCCAGCCTCAGCCTCCCAGCTAGCTGGGAGTACAGGTGTGCGCCACCACGCCCAGCTATTTTTTTTGAGATTAGGTCTCGCTATGTTGCCCTGGGTTGGTCTCGAACTTGTGGACTCAAGCCTCAGCCTCCCTTTTTTTGTTTTTGTTTTGAGACTAAGTTTGACTATTTTTGCCTGTGAAATCACAGGCTCACGTTGTCCGGGGTACCACAGACTCAAGCCATCCCCAGCCTCAGCTTCCCAGGTAGCTGGGATTACAGGCGTGCGCCACCACACCCAGCTATTTTGGGGGGGGACTAGGTCTCACTACGTGTCCCCGGCGGGACTCGTACCGTGATCCCTGGCCCTGGCCGCGGCTTCCTAGGCTGCCGCTTACAGGCATGCGCCACCGTGCCCAGCCTTCGGCCTCCTGTCTTAGGCAGGGATTTAAGGCGCATGCCACCGCGCCCAGCGGAGTCGATGCTCTTCAGCAATTCATCTGGCGCTTGCTGCACACTCAGGCTTATTGGAAAGGACTTTTTTCCTGTTACCGAAGTAGCTCCTCTTTGGAGCAGTTCTCTTGCTATTCAGACATACAAACACATGCGGATGAAAGCGACGCGTCACGTTCCCCACCCCCTCTCGCCCAGACATGCTCACAATCACCAGACAGGTATTCGCACCTGCTCGTGTCAGCCCTGCGCTTGGCTTCGGCGGCAGAGACGAGTAAGAAAGATGACACACGGGCGGAGGCCTGGCCTCCGAGGCCACCTCCGAGGCCACCGCTGGGCGGCACCCAGCCAGGAAGGGCGAGCGAGGCTGGCCGGGACCTTAAGCCCAGAGAGCCGGGAAAAATAAAGCGAGGAGGCAGAAGGCCGGAGCCTGGGGCAGGTGAAAGGGGAGTGAGGTCTCCACAGGACAAGATGGGGGGGGGGTAAAGGGGGTCCGCTACAGCCGAGAACATTCATGAGTTAATGTCGACCCAGGGCAGGCGGCTGGTTATTTTGTGGGGGGACTTTTGTCCCTTCTTCCCCCTGATAGTCTCGGGGTCTGCAGTCTGCGGGGCTTGTGACAAATTGGAGAGAGGTTTTTGTGAGAGCTTAGAGGCTGGGACCCTGCTAAACAAACCCCCCATGTGCAGGCCAGACCCCCAGACCCCAATTAAGGATTCTCTGACTCCGAATCCCACGGCCTGAGCCCAGGCGAGCCTGGCCTGGGCACGCAGGTGAGCTGGGAGGTAGCCAGCTCCCGTTCCTGGAATTAGGTCCTCGATCAGCGACTTGGCGACAGGCTCCTGGAGAAGGTCCCGCGGCCTCTGCAGCCTCAGCAGTTTCCTTCTCTGCATGGAGGCACATAATGGTGTGAAAGCACACGCACCACCAACAGGCACACTCACCACCAACAGGCACCACCGCTGTGCACTCATCACTGACATGCACACGCACCACTGTGCACTCACCACTGTGCACACTTGCCACTTCTGTGCACACTCACCACTGTGCACACTCACCACTGTGCACACTCACCTCTGTGCCTCACCACTTCTGTGCACACTCACCACTACCAGCACACTCACCACTGTGCACACCCACCACCTCCAAGCATACTCACCCTCACCTTGCACACTCACCACTGACATGCACACTCACCACCTCCAAGCACACTCACCCTCACCATGCACACTCACCACTGCATACACTCACTACCTCCAAGCATACTCAGCACCACCGTGCACACTCACCACTTCCAAACACACTGACCACTACCACGCACACCACTGCAACAGACACACTGCGAGCACAAGACAAATATTAGGAGTTAAAAGGGAGAACAGGGGGTGAGGAGGGATATGGAGGTGTTCCAGGGCCTGGGGAAGCTCTGGAGAGACTCGGGGTTTCCACGCACCTACCCAGGCCCTGGAGGTGTTGACCATTTGCAACATTTGGTTTTCCAGGTCCTTCACCTGATTCTACAAAGCCTCTTTGAACACACACAAAACGCTTAGTCTGGAGCCTGAGAGAGGGAGGTATTTACATTAGCAGGACATGTTTTACTTCCTCAGTGAAGGAATCGTTTGAAAAGTGTCCAGTTAGGGGAAAGAAATCTTCAAATGGCAAAAAAATAAAAATAAAAAAACATAATAAATAAGCAAGATCAAAACTGACTAAGTCCATGGCTAAGGGTGATTCACCTATTTTGTTTCAAGTCTTCTTCAGGACACTGCTAAAGAAACTAACCCTGGAATATAGCTGGGCGTGGTGGTGTGCGCCTGTAATCCCAGCTACCTGAGAAGCTGAGGCTGGGGATTGCTTGAGTCTAGGTACCCCGGGCAACGAGAGCCTGCGGTTCTACGGGCAAAAATAGCGAGACCTGGCCTCAAAAAAAGAAAGAAAGAAACCAACCCTGGAGTATCTCACTCACACATATTTGCTTTCACGGCCATTTGGAAGCTATTTCCAAAGAGTACGGAGTTTGATACGTCTGTGGTTTTTCTCCACTGGCCACGGAATCCACCATTCAAGGTTTGGTCCTGCAAAATGAACAGCCCTTTAAGCACAGTGGCCATTCAAGGAATAATCTAGAGGGTCTTGCTGAGGTGCGACGTGGAGAAGATGGAGTTGTCTCCGTCCAGGGCAAGTCCACCATCCACACAGGGGACACCAGGAGCCGGGTCCTTCAGACCCCTAGTGCCCCCCGAGTCTGTGAGAGACTCTGGGAGGAGACCCCAGCCCTGACTCCCTGGCGCCTCCACTAATAGCTCGGGATCTGCTCCCTGACTCTGCTTACGTCACTGGCAAAGGGTGAGCTGGTCCTTCTGAAGGTCCAGGTTTGCAGCCGCAGCTTTGAACATAGGGGGCGGGGGACACCGAGAGAACGAGGCACCAGCAGGGGTGGGGGGGCCTTCTGGCCTGTGGGCTATTCCAGGTTTGCTGACTGAGGTCACCTGGAGTGTGTTGCTCTGAAGCGCCGTCTCTCCCTTTGCTCTGAAGGCTCTGTTGCCTGCCAGTCTGGATGGGCGGGCGGGAAAGTGCAGAGAGTCAAAGGAACCTCGAGAGTTCTGGAAGGTGCCCAGGACCCATCCCCTGAGAGGCGATCCCTGTCACACCTTCCACCCACTTTGCCTCCTAGGCAGAGAGCTCAGGCTCCTCAGAGGCCACCGTTTATCAACTGGAATGCTGGAAACACCCAGACTCCAGCGAGTCTCGGCTTGTCTCCCTCACTCGGCTTAAACCGGCTTCTGAGGCTTGAGATGACTAGAAGATTCTTGGAATCTATCTTGATTGTGTCTTTGAAAGGGCCGACGAGGGGCCAGATTAGCTATCTGGAGCACTCTGCCTCTGCACAGACTGGAAAGTCACTCAAAATCAGATAGGAGACAGCAGCACCCCAAAACGTGTGTCCGAGGGGGAATGGAGAGACAAAGGGGTGCGGGCACATTCCCCAGAGCCCCTGGCCTCAGGACAGAGCCACTGAGCAGCTTCTGGGCCCCAGAGGCAGCGGTGGTGAAGGACATGGCCTTTCTCCCAGGAGGGACTCTCCCAAGAGTCTCCTTTAGAACCTGGCTTCTCGCTGACCTGCTATGCCTGCTCCCCTGGCTCCTCAGGGCGACAGGAGGTTCCCCTAAATCCAGAACAGCCTTGGATGTAAAAGTCACGCGACTCCAAAACGCTTCGGAAAATGTCAGAGTTGCTAGACCAGAAACCCAGCTGGTGAGGTAGTGCTGGTTCTCGCTCTAACTAGTTGAGACAGGTCTACTATTCCCAACAACAAAAATAATGAAGAAGACATCTGCATTGGGTCTATGGGCAACAGGAGGCACCTTTAATCTATGTTACTACTTAATCCTCATGAGTACTTTTGATCCAGAAAGCAGGACTTCCTCAGGGCAGAGAGGAAGGGCTCGTAGATTACCAAGAGGGAGGAAGTGGGGGATGCTGGAGTGAGAATGCTGGAAGGTGCACTTGGATATGGGGGTGTGATGGACTAGGGGATGGTGGGGAGGGGTCCAAAATCGGTAAACCACATCCTATTAGTGTCCCTAAAGCTGCCCCCTTCCACCCCCATTCTCAAGATGAGGAAACTGCGACTCAAGCTGAAAACTTAAATGCATGGCCTGAGGCCATGAAACCACAAGGGCAGAGCTGTCTTGACCTTGGAGGTCAGTGACCTAACCCAGCTGGACAGTAAATCACTAATCTCCATAATCTCAAAGGCCTTTTGGAGTCGGGAAGTAGCTAAATAAATCCAAGTATTCCCCCTCCTGATCTCCAAGCAAGCAGCTGGGATTAGGACATCAAAGGACAGGTCCTCTGTCCTCTAATGGCCCTGCCCCAAGCTGGGAGTTGGGCCTAAGGGGAGACCCTGCAGTTCAGAAAAGTTTAACTCACAGACCTTTTGGGCTTCACACCTTACTAGCTGTGTGACCCAGAGCCGGTGTCCTAACCTCTCTGTGCCTTCATAGCCGCATCTGTCAAACAAGGGCAGTAATACCTACCTCACAGAAAATAATGTTGGCCTTCTAGAAGGAAAACGTCTATACGGAAAGCAAAACCTGATAATTTCAAAACATCGAAGAAATGAAACAGCACTGTGCTGATGACAAGTCATTCTTGAATGTTCATTCCATTTAGCACTGTATTGTGGAATATGTAAGTTCTATTTCCACACTTGAAAAAAAATGGAGGGTTTTAGAGATGCCCGAATAATATTATTTAAGTAGTTTGTGACTGTGCTATTAATTTTTGTTTTAAGTAGATTTAATTTGAGAACTGACAGAAAGGAAGTTATTTTTAGATTTAGCATTTTGTTTTAAAACCCTTAAAAGTACAGTGGTACGTGACTTTAATCCCAGCCTAGGATGGGAGGCTGAGACTGGGAATCGCTTGAGTCCGTGGGTTCAAGACCCGCCCAAAAAACATAGCAAGACCTAATCTCAAAAACTAGCTGGGCGTGGTGGTGTGCGCCTATAGTCCCAGCTACCTGGGAGGCTGAGGCTGGGGATCACTTGAGTCTGGGGTACCCCGGGCAATGAGAGTCTGCGGTTCCCTGGGCAACATAGCGAGACAGCCTAAAAAAAATTAAAAGGAACCTTTAGAAGAAGTCACATTAATGTTGAGAAGTTCTGCTTAATTTTAAGGTGGTTTCTATAAAGGGTTTTATAGATAGTAATTATATTTAATGTGTAACTATAGCATTATGGTGTGTGGAATTTGGCATTGTCCAGAATGCTTCATTTTTGAGTAATTGAAAATGAACTGTCCTAGCTTTAAAAAGAAAAAAAATGTGGGGCACAGTGGCGCATGCCTGTAAGCGCCAGCCTATATGGCTGGAACTGGGGATCGCGGTTCGAGACCTGCCAGGGGCAACATAGCGAGACCTAGTTTCAAAAAAATAGCTGGGCGTGGTGGCGCGCACCTGTAATCCCAGCTACTTGGGAAGCTGAGACTGGGGATTGCCTGAGTCCGTGGTACCCCAGGCAATGTGAGCCTACGGTTCCAGGGGCAAAGATAGTGAGACCTGGTCTCAAAAAACAAAACAAAACAAAAAAACCACTGAGACTTTAGGAGCTGTCAAACACTGTTCCAAGCTGGTGTCCTCTAGGATCTCCATTCGCTCAACAGCTCCTGTATTAAATGAGTTCTTATGGAAGAGAGTCGCTGGTGCTACCTACTAATACAAGAGTGAGTACGCTGCAAAGAGCTACTGTAGGTCAGTTCATATTAGTGAATGAAGACAGGAAAAGAAAGTGGGGAAGCGAACCCCCAGTTTTTGGTAGTGAAGCCATGACCCCAACATGGACAGTGTATTTGCTCCTAAGATTTAGGTCTTGCCAGTAGCTGTGTCTGTAAAACACAGAGGCCTAAACACGAAAAGGGGAACTTTGACTTTGCTGCAAATTCCGGGTGAGGAAGAGAAAGTGAAGTGCCAAGAAGGTTTACAGAGAGGCCAAGCACGGTGGCTTGTGCTTGTAAGCTTCAGCCTATGAAGAGCCTGGGGCTAGGGATCGCGGTTCGAGTCCCGCCTGGGGCCCGTAGTGAGATCTAGTTCCAAAAAATAGCTGGGCATGGTGGCGTGCGCCTGTAATCCCAGCTACCTAGGAAACTGAGGCTGGGGATTGCTTGAGTCTGTGGTACCCCGGGCAACGAGAGCCTGCGGTTCCCTGGGCAAAAATAGCGAGACCTAGTCTCAAAAAAAAAAAAAGTGTGCGGAGGCAAACTGGAGGAGAGGGGGAGAATTAATAGGAAAGGCCCCAAAACTGGGGACATGAACTTTTGGGAAGGAGAGAGGGAGCTCGGCGGTTTGGGCACCTGGAGGAAAAGGACCCAGGGGTGGAGTCTTCTGGGGCTCTCCCAGCATCCGGGCCCAGAAGGGTTGGGAGCTGAGTGGAGGAGAGGCGACCTTGATGGAGTGCTGAGCCACCATGCAACCGGAGAGACCCGAGCTGAACCTCGTGTTGGGGACTCACCTGATGCTGACAGAGACCAAAGGACAAGGACATGACTCGGCGATTTTGGACTGAGATACACCAGGACTGAGGTAAACCCCATCCAGCTCCCCGAGGAGCAGAAGTGGGGTTCCATTCTGTTTGGGGCACTTGTGGACTATGAGACTCTTTGTTTTTCCCCTTTACTGAAAATAAACCTCTATGTTTACTCTTATTGCTCAGGTTTGCTCTCTGGGCAGCTACTTGCATGCAGGCGGGAGAACCCACAGTGACAAGAATTAAAAAGGGGGTAGGGCTGGGCACGGTGGCTCGTGCTTGTAAGCTTCAGCCTATGAAGCGGCCGGGGCTTAGGGATCGAGGTTCGAGTCCTGCCTGGGGCCCGTAGCGAGACCTAGTTCCAAAAAATAGCTGGGCGCACTTGTCATCCCAGCTACCTGGGAAGCTGAGGCTGGGGATGGCTTGAGTCCGTGGTACCCCGGGCAACGAGAGCCTGCGGTTCCACGGGCAAAAACAGCGAGACCTTGTCTCAAAAAAAAAAAAAAAAAAAGGGTGTCCCCTACCCCAGTAACAGTAGGATTATGTGTGACCCAGTGTCTTTGATTGCTCTTGCACAAAGTAAAATTTATATGGAGGGACTGCTTCTAATCGGATATATAAACGATCCATATAGACAAGTATCTGAGATAACTTTTATATGCATAAGAAAGGTCGGAAGGGATTTGAGGCTTAAAAATATATGTGATTAAATAGCTGTATGTATGTGTGTACTTCTTCATTTCTATGCATTGTGTGATATATAATATTTATGAAACATGTAGAATATGTTGTATTCTGGGTGGGGGAGTTGGAAAAAAGGGGGGTGGCCGGGTGGGGTGGTTGAACAAAACAGAAATATATTGTATTGCATCTATTTTTATATGGACACATCAGGCAGTATGTATATATGCATGGTATATACACATGGTACATGTGTATATAAGTGTATATACACATAAGACATACATGCATCATATACATGTAAATACACATGCATATCAGGTAAAAACAGTTATCTTTGGTTCTCAAGCCCTGCTCCGTTTGCACTTTAGAGTTTGCACTTTAGAGTCTGCTGCTAGCAGGGCTTCCTCCCACTTTTGGGGGAGCCCAGGGCCTCTATTGGGGAGCCCAAGGCTGTTCTCCCAGGAAAAGGGGGCAGCCTCCCATTCATGGGTGTTCATAGACACCCCCACCCCCACCCCCATTGACCCTTAGGGAGCAGGTGAGGGACCTGAGATTTCATTTAAGAACACATTCTCCCTCCACCCCAACTCCAGCAAATATTTACGAGCACCTACAGGTGCTGGCGCCAGGAACCTAACACAAGATCTGAAATGTCCCAGCTCTGACCTCCTTTGGTGAAGATACAATAGAGATTGCTGCTGATTATCAAGGATTTTCTCCCACTTGACCCAAGAAAGCCTGTAGCCAGGTGTAAGCAGGTATTACTATTATCTTGGTTTTACA
The DNA here is from genome assembly GCA_004024945.1 of Uropsilus gracilis. Lineage (NCBI taxonomy): Eukaryota > Metazoa > Chordata > Mammalia > Eulipotyphla > Talpidae > Uropsilus > Uropsilus gracilis. The sequence continues at coordinate 19,421 of PVHY01015735.1, read as the reverse complement.
AACCGGAAGACTGAAATGGGGAGAAAGTGGGATGATGTGACATTTATCTATGAGTGGACACAAAATCCTGAACCCAGGGGCTAGTCTGCCGGGTAAATTCACCTGGAAGCTTATCAATGAGGGAGCAGATACACCGGTTTGAATTCGGAGGCCTGCAGGTGCTAGGTGGCCTTGGGGAGTTATTTGAAGTCTCTGAACCTGCCTTCCTATAGAAAGGGAGTAATGGTTCCTCTATAGCTCTCTGGGAGTGTTTATCTGGGGGCATCTTTGGGTGGTAGTGGAACTGGGGTTATCAATCTTCCCCCTTTTTTTGCCCATGGAACCCCAGGCTCACATTTCCCAGGGTACCACAGACTCAAGCGATCCCCAGCCTCAGCTTCACAGGTAGCTGGGATTACAGGCGTGCGCTGCCATGCCCAGCTGTTTTTTTGGGACTAGGTCTCGCTATGTTGCCCCGAGCGGGACTCAAACCACGATCCCTAGCCCCAGCCGCTTCATAGGCTGAAGCTTACAGGCACGAGCCACGGTGCCTGACTCTTCCGGCTCTTCCCCTTTTTTGTGTTGTTGTTGCTGCAGGATGAGTCCTCACTCTTGTGTGGTAATTGCCCTTGGCTTTTTGGTCTTTGCTGGTGCTGCTTTGTGCCAGCACTATTCACAACAGCCAGGATATGGAAACAACCCCTATGTGCCCAAACCGATGAATGATTGAAAAAGATGTGCTCTATTTACACAGTGGGGCCGGGCATGGTGGCTCGTGCCTGTAAGCTTCAGTCTATGAAGCGGCCGGGGCTAGGGATCGCGGTTCAGTCCCACCTGGGGCCCATAGTGAAACCTAGTTCCCCAAAAATACCTGGGCGTGGTGGCGTGTGTCTGTAATCCCAGCTACCTGGGAAGCTGAGTCTGGGGATTGCTTGAGTCTGTGGTACCCTGGACAAGAACCTGTGGTTCCACAGGCAAAAATAGTGAGACCTAGTCGCAAAAACAAATTTTACACAATGGAATACTACACTGCCGTGAAAACTGACAAATAGGAAGCATTTATAATTACATGGATGGGCCTGGAGAGAATGACATTAGCAGAAAGAAAAAGACAGAAACCAATATGATCCCACCTAGAGATGAGATATAGGAAGAATAAACAAAAGGTCAAGAAAGCCAGGCATGGTGGCTCATGCCTGTTGTCCAAGCACTGGGAGGCAAGAGGCTTGGGATCGCTTGAGTTCGTGGGTTTGAGATTACCCCAGGCAACATAGTGAGACCTGGTCTCGAAAAAGCAGCTGGGCACCATGGTGGGCGTCTGTAATCCCAGCTACCTGGGAGGCTGAGGCTGGGGATTGCTTGAGTCCTTGGCACCCTGGGCAACATAGTGAGACCAAGTCACAAAAAAATAAAAATAAAAAAAATAAGGTCAAGAAAAAGTCAAAATAAGCTAACAACAGAACTAGGCCAAACAGCTAGGGAGGGGGAGAGGGGAGGGGAAAATCAGAGAAGGGAGGAGCACAAGATCAAGATGAAGGTTCACTAGTGATAAGAGAGAACCTTGGGGAATGCAATGATGTAATATATATAATATGTATACACTTATATACATAAATACAAGAACAATAAAATGATTACTAGTAAGTAAATAAAGAGAAAGGGAGTAATAGGAATAACATTGACTCTAATGAAAACAACAGAAACCCTTGTCCTAATAGCCATCAGCCTAGGCTTGTCAACTCATCTACAAAAAAACTTTGATTCAAGGTCATCAGTGCGAAAACCCCTTCTCCCCACCCAAGGGAGATAGGACAGCAGAAATCTAGAGAAAAACAAATCTCAGAGGAACTGAAGCCTTGACAGTCCCTCCTCCAGGCCCCCAGGACCTACAGCCCCATTGTCCTAAGAGATTTTTAATTGATGGAATTGCTCTTTTTATTGATCCAGGTCTAACCTTGGAGGGCAATGAACACCTGTCCTCCAGCGACCCTTGGAGAAGGTGGAGGGGGTGGATACCAGGTTGCCAATTTACATTTTAATCAAGGCTTTACATGTGGGCAAAATGTAACTTGATGTCAACTTGCCCCAAACGACAACTCACTTGGCTGTAGAACACTGTACTTTCTTCTACTGTGGATGCTAAGATGCAGGAATGAAGTGTCCCCAAAAGAAAGCTAATTGGAAGCCTGGCACGGTGGCTCATGCCTGTAAGCTTCAGCCTACAAAGCGGCTGGGGCTAGGGATCATGGTTCAAGTTCCGCTCGGGGCAACATAGCAAGACCTAGTCCCCAAAAAATAGCTGGGCATGGTGGCACGCGCCTGTAATCCCAGCTACCTGGGAGGCTGAGGCTGGGGATTGCTTGAGTCTGTGGTACTCCGGGCAACGTGAGCCTGCGGTTCCATGGGCAAATAGCGAGACCTAGTCTCCAAAAAAAAAAGAAAGCTAAGCGGGCCCTTGTCCAAGGTGGTAAAGATGCTTAAAACCACCTGCTGGGAATGCAGATCATTAGATTTGGAGGTCTCCAACATTTCCCAAACACCTGCTTTAGAAGACCATCAGTCCCTAAATTCCATCTCCCCCATTCTTCCCTCTAACACACCTTTTCCTTCGTGGTGTCTGAACTGCATCCAGGATCTCTAGACCAGACCCGGAGGTGACTGGAGATCTCAGGAGACACCAGAAGAACAGACACGTTTGTTTGCTCCGCTTTAAAAAGTCCTGGAGGCTCAGGCTCAAGGCGGTAAACGGATAAAATGCTGGACCTCTGGTTCCAACCACTTTCTTTGTTTTTCTAACACTCAGGATCGGGTCCACCCCCTTCAGGTGAAAAGTCACCCGCTCCTGTTTCCCAGGAGAGGTGGCTGGCTATCAGTGTCCACAGGAGTCCTTCCCCCACCACCAAGCCCCAGGACTGGAGCCCCTACCTGCCGGCGTCTGGCGACCCCATAACAAGAGACTATTAGCCCTCATGAAGGCCCCCCAGCAGGCCTGAGATGGGGCATGTTATCCCACTGTGTCCATCCCCAAAGTACCAATAATCCTTTAACAGAGTCCACTGAGACCTCCCCTTCCTTTGCTCTCTACGACCCCCTTCCTCATCCCCTTCTGGTAACCTCAATTTTCTAGTTTATAGTCAGTTTTCTAGGTTTGTTCTAATTTGTCTTCTCCTTTGCTTTCTTTATATTCCATATAAGTGAAACCATACAGAATTTGTCTTTCTGTCTGAGTTATTTCACTTAATCCCCTCCGATTCCAAACATGGTATTACGAATAGCAATAGTTCATCCCTTTTCATGGCTGAGTAGTATTCCATGGTATACGCATGCCGCATCTTCTTTATCCACATATCTGCTACCATGCAAAAACTGAACCGCTTCCATTTTGGCTATTCTATCTAATTTGTGTCTACGGCACACAGCAACAGTTTGGAATCAGGGGAATCGTGTCCAGCTCTCACTTTGCTGTGACAAGCAGTGTGACTTTGCTGGATGTCACATGGCTTCTCCAAACCCCTGTCTTCATCTACAAAGTAGAGGTGTCACCTGACAGAAAGTGGTGATGTTTACCTGGAACATATCCAAAGGGCTCTGCACATCATTGGGCCCCTGTAAAAGGGTAGACCCCAAAAGAGCCTCATTAAAACTGAGGGTGATGCCAGAGCTCTGCCAGTATATGGGTGAGACATTCCAAGAATGTAATTCTAAGAACGATGATAGCAAATTGATAACAGACTTATGGACTTTCCAAGACTTCATTTTTTTTTTTTAGGAGACTAGGTCTGGCTGTGTTGCCCAGGGTAGTCCCAATCCCACGGACTCAAGCGATCCCCAGCCTCACCCTCCCAGGTAGCTGGGATTACAGGAGCCCACCACCCGCACCGGCTGCTTTTTGACCAGGTCTTGTTATGTTGCCCCGGGTAGTCTCGAACCCGCGAACTCAAGCCATCCCAGGCCTCTTCCCTCCCAGTTCTTGGATTACAGGTGCACACCACCACAAGACTTCTTTTTTTTTTTTTTTTTTTTTTTTT